>CAUYQG010199308.1:0-21853 GCA_963574415.1 Tarsius wallacei | reverse complement strand
ATTTTTTGATTTATTGTAGAGATGAGGTCTTGCTTGCCCAGGCGGGTCTCGAACCTGCGGGCTCAGGCAATCCACTCACCTCAGCCTCCCAAAGGCGCGGGATTACAGGCTGAGCCACCAAGCCCGGCCCAGTTCATTTTTTAATTTGTTTTTTGTAGAGATGGGGTCACACTATGATGCCTAGGTTGGTCTCTAACTCCTGGCCTCAAGTGATCCTCTCACCTTGGCCTCTCAAAATGCTAGTATTACAGGCATGAGCTACTATGCCCAGCCTACTTTTTTATTGTTAAGCTACAAAAAAAAAAAAAAATACAAAAAGTTAAACAGTGATGGCGTGAGATTAAAAATCTAGTTTTCACGTGACTCATGCCTGTAATCCCAGCACTTTGAGAAGCAGAGGCAAGATGACTGCCTGAACCCAGGGGTTTGAGACCAGCCTGGGCAACTTGGCAAGACCTCCTCTCTACAATAAATAAAAAAATAAGCCAGTTGTGGTGATGTGTGCCTGTAGCTCCAGTTACTTGGAAGACTGAGACAAAAGGATTGCCTGAGTCCAGCAGGTTGAGGCTGCGGTAGCTGTGAGCATGCCACTGCACTCCAGTCTGGGCGATGGAGTGAGACGCCAACTCAAAAAAAAAAAAAAAAATGCACGAATAGTCTTCATTTATGTATTTTTTTTCTTATCCTCTTCCTTTCTTGTTCTTAATGTTTCAAAACGAGTTCATTTTTTGTTTGTTTACAGTTTTTTTTCCAGTTATTCCTGAAGATAAGATTACTAATGACAATCTCTTACTTTTCTTTCATTTGAGAATGTATTAATTTTCTTTTTATTTCTGAAGGATATTTTATTGAATAGGGATTCGGGCTTGCAATTATTTTCTTTCAGAGTTTTAAAGTGCATTTAAGTGATACTTCTTTCTGGTCTCTAAAGTTTAAGATTAAAAATTCTACTTTCATTCAAATGTTTTTCCTTATAGAGAAGTCTGCATTTAAATCTCTCTTGCTTCTTTCGAGATTTCTTCCGTATCTTAAGCTTTCAGAATTATGACTAAGGGGTATTTTGTAGTGTATTTCCTTAAACTTATGTTGTTTGGAGTTTGTTCAGTTTTTGTTTTGTTTTGTTTTTTAATGTGGAGTCCAATTCAGGGTTAGGTATACAAACGTTAATTATGCAGGTACCCTTGTTGATGAGGTGTGCCCCTCCCTTCCATAGCAGTTTCCCTCAACTGCCAATTCCAACCCCCTTCCCTGGCAGTTTCCCACCACTGTCAATCCCTTTCTTATAGTATTAAGATAGTTGTTCAAAGTCCGCTTATGAGTGAGAAAATATGGTACTCTATTCTTTGTTTCTGTGATAGATCACTGAGAATGATCAACTCTAAATCCATCCAAGTTGCTGTCAAGTCCATACATTTGTACTTCTTTATGGCTGCATAACATTTCATTGTGTACATATACCACATTTTTTTTATCCAGTCCAGCATCAATGGGCAGCATGGTTGGTTCCATGTTTTTGTTATTGTGAATAGAGCTGCAACAAACATACGTGTGCAGGTATCTTTTTTGTAGAGTGATTTGAGTTCCTCTGGGTATATTCCCAATAGGGATATTGCTGGGTCACATGGAAAGTCAATTTCTAGTTCTTTCAGAAATCGCCACAGTGTCTTCTAAAGAGGTTTCACTAGATTGCATTCCCACCAGCAGTGTAGAAACGTTCCTCTTTCTCCACATCCTCACCAACTCTGTTTTTGTTTATTTTATTAACGATGGCTACTGTTACTGGAGTTAGGTGATATCTCAATGTGGTTTTGATTTGCATTTCTCTGATGATCAGTGAGGCTGAGCACTTTTTCATGTGTCTATTGGCTGCCTGTATATCTTCTTTTGAGAAGTGTATATTCATGTCTTTTGCCCACTTTTTAATGGGGCTATTTGTTTTTTTTGTTGTTGTTGTTGTTTTTCTTTCGGCTTATTTGAATTCCTTCTATATCTTAGATGTAAAGCCTTTGTCAGATATATAGTTGGCAAATATTTTTCCCATTCTGTGGGGCTGTTTCCCTGCTTTCTTGATGGTTTCTTTTGCTTTGCAGAAGCTCATCAGTTTGATGAAGTGCCACTTGTCTATCTTATTTCTTATGGTATGGGTACCTAGGATTCTGATCAGGAATTGGTTTCCAGTTCCGATTTCCATAAGGGGTCTCCTGCATTTGCTAAGATTCTTATAGTTTGAGGTTTTATGTTTAGTTCTTTGATCCCTTTAGAGTTAATTTTTGTGTATGGTAATAGGTAGGTGTACTGTTTCAATCTTCTGGATGTAGTCAGCCAGTTTTCCCAGCACCATTTACTGAAGAGGTTCTCCTATCCCCAGTGGTGGTTGTTGGAGGCTTTGTCAAAGATGAGTTGGTTGAGAAATTGAGACTTTGCTTCCAGAATCTCTATCCTGTTCCATTGGACATTATTCCTGTTCTTGTATCAATACTAGACTGTTTTGATTACTATAGACTTATAGTAAAGTTTGAAGCCTGGAAGTGTGATACCTCCTGCATTGTTTCTTTTGTTAAGGAGTGTTTTGGCAATTCGTTGTCATTTATATTTCCATATGAATACCTGTATTGTCATTTTCAGGTCTGAGAAAAATGATGTTGGTAATTTAATGGGTATTGCATTGAATCTGTAGATTGCCTTTGGTAGGATGGACATCTCAACAATGTTGATTCTTCCTATCCATGAGCATGAAATATTTTCCTATCTAGTCAAGCTCAGCTTCATCAGTGATGGCGAATTAAAATCCTTCTCCGATATCCAATCCCTAAGAGATTATGAAACTTCCAGACCAGCTCTACAGGAGGCACTTAAAAAGATATTAGGCACAGAAGAAAGAAGTAAAAAAAAGAATGACCACACACTTCTGAAGAGAACAGAAGATCACAGAATTCACAGAGAATACAGTGCAACAAGAAACTTGAAAACACACACATACATCCACCCCAAAGCCAAAATAAAACATGCAAACAAACAAAAAACTTCATAAGAGTCTCATGACAGGGATAAACAATCACATTTCAATAATCAGCCTGAATGTGAATGGACTAAATGCATCACTGAAAAGACACAGAATGGCAAACTAGATAAGAAACCATGATCCAATTATTTGCTGCATTCATGAAAATCTCACCACAAGGGACGCACACAGACTCAAAGTTAAAGGACGGAAAATGAGTTTCCAGGCAAAAGGATCACAAAAGAAGGCAGGAGTTGTGATCTTAATGGCAGACAAAACAACCTTTAAGCTATCAAAAATTTAAAAAGATAAAAAAGGACACTATATGATGATAAAAGGTTCAATCCATCAACAAGAAATATCCATTCTAAACATAAATGCACTCAACATAGAAGCACCAGCATTTATAAAGCATTTACTGAGTAAACAAAAAAAAAATATATTGACTCTAACACGATTATAGCAGGGAACTTGAATACCCAACTAATAGTCCTAGATTGATCATAGAGACAAAAAAATCAACAAGGATATTCAGAATCTATTATTGACACTCAATCAAATGGACTTTATCATAGATACCTACAGATTATTCCACCCAGCAACCACAGGGTATACATTGTTCAAATTTTTGAATCTGTGAGTACATTTCTTGTCAAATGGGTAATATTTTCAGTCTTGTTATATATATATCTATATACATATATATATAACATGACTGTTTTATATATATATATAGTTATTTATTTTCACCTTGCTCTTTCTCTTCCCCACTTCCAGGACTCTAATGACATAAATGTTAGATTTTTGAAATAGTCCCACAGCTCCCTGAGGTTTGTTTCACTTATTTATTATTTTTTACTTTTTATCTCCTTTGTTTAAATCAATTCATATTGATATCCCAATTCACTGTTTGTTTCCTCTGCTCTCACCATTTTACTGTGGGAGCTCATGTACCTAACCTTTTAGTTAGTTATCTTTCAGTTCTAAAGTTTCTATTTGATTCTTCTTTAAGCCTCTCGTTTCTTTGCTGAAGCTTTGTTTATTTTTTATTTATTTCTGCATATTCATAATAGTTCATAGAATATCTTTATCTTTATCATTGCTGCTTTAAAATTTTTGTCACATAATTCTAACATATCTGTTATTTTTGTTCTGGCACCTACTCATTCTATTTTTTCATCTAATTTTAGACATTCCTGATTCTTTGTACTGTGAGTAATTTTTAGTTGAAGACTAGACATTTTTAATATTACATTATGAGACTCTGGTTCTTATTTAAAACTCTGTCTAAGAGCACGAAGTCAGTTAAATGGGGCAATGGAGGTCACCTGTTTCTTCACAACTACTAGAATTCTGTACCCATCCACAGATAGAAGCCTCTTTGTGGGAGCCTAAGGATTTAGGTAGGAGGTGATGAACCTACAGTGGAGCCCAAGACCTGGGAAAAGTCTACTTTGAGAGTATAAATTCACACTCAGGTGGGATACCTGCCAATTGTGTTCCCAGGTTCAAGCTTAGAATTAGACCTATTCTCCAAGAGTGTGGTCCTAGATTTGTCTAACCTGTAGCCTGTGATCATAGCCATCTTCCAAGGGATCTAAAAGGAATCATACACAGTAGTTTCTTGGTGGATAATCTTGTCTGTCAGCCAACATGGGTCTTGATATTGGACCTTAAAGTTTATCTGTGACAGCTCCAGCTACCCTCAGGTCCCAGAGGAAGATTTGCCCATATCTATCAGTGCATGAATTATCTGTCTGTACATTAAAGGGTCATTCATATATCAAGTGGAATTCAGGAATGCATGGATGGTTCAACATATGCAAATCAATGAATGTGATACATCACATTGATAGAGTGAAGGACAAAAAAGTATGATCGTTTCATTATATGTAGAATAAACATCCAAAAAAACCTCAACATCCCTTCAAAATAAAATCTTTAAACTTAGCATAGAAGGAATGTACCTCAACACAATAAAGGCTATATATGATAAACACACAGGTAACATAATACTGAATGGGAAAAACCTAAAAGCTGTCCCTTTCAGATTTCCAAGAGGACATACAGGTCCACTTTTCCAACTTCTAGTCAACATATTACTGAAAGTTCTAGACAAAACAATTAGGAAAGAAAAATCAATGAGTGGTATCCAAACTGGAAAGAAGAAAGTTAAATTATCCAGTTTCCAGATGTCATCAAGTTTCCAGATGACATGATCATATATAATATAATATAACATAACATAACATAATATAATATAATATATAAACCATTTAAAAATTCACTTAAAAACTGTTACACCTAATAAATTAATTCAGTGAAACTGTAGGATACAAAATCAACACACAAATATCAGTAGCATTTCTAGATACTAATAATGAATTATCTGAAACAGAAATCACAAAAAAGTCCCATTACAATAGCTACAAAAACATAAAATGCTTAAGAATAAATTTACCAAAGTAGGAAAAGATCTTTACAAAAAAATTGATAGGAAAAATTGAAGAAGACAAACATAAGTGGTAAGATATCCTGTATTCATGGATTGGAATATTAATATTACTAAAATGTTCATATACCCAAAGCAATTCATAGAGTCAATGCAACCTTTATCAAAAATACCCATGGCATTTTCACAGAAATAGAGACAATAGAGACAAAAAATCCTAAAATCTGTATAAAACCACAAAAGTAATCTTTAGCATAAAGAACAAAGCTAGAAGTTTGATTTCACTAGCTGAATGCAAAATACACTACAAATTTATCATAAGTAAATGAGCATGACTCCAGCTCACAAAAATGACACTCTACTAGAAAAGAATGGAAAGTCCAAATATAATTCCATGCATTTATAGCCAACTGACTTTTCACAAAGGTGTCAAAAATACACAATGGTAAAAAAACAGTCTAATCAATAAATCGTGTTGGGAAACCTGGATATCCACATGTAGAAGAATGAATTTAGACCCATACTTCTCTCCATATACAAAAGTCAAATCAAAATGACTTAAACACTTAAATGTAAGACCCCAAATTAAGAAGTTACTAAAGGAAAATATAAGGGAAATCTTTATGACTTTAGTCTGGGAAGTGATTTTTTTTTTAAATAAGACCTCAAAATCATAGGCAACAAAAGCTAGACAAACGAAATTACATAAAGCTAAAAGACAACTGTAAAGTAAAGAAAACAATTAACAAAGTAAAAAAAGTCTACAAAATGAAATAATATACTTCCAAACTATACATGTTTTAAAGACTTAATAACCAAAATATATAATAAAATAAAACAGCTCAATAACATAAATAAATAAAATAACATAAATTTTAAAATGATAACAAAATACCTAAATAGACATTCATTTAAAAAGACAAACAAATAGTTAACAAGTATATGAAAAAATGCTCAACATCACTAGTCATCAGAAAAATACAAATCAAGACTACAGTGAAATGCCATGTCACTCCAGTTATGATGACTATTACCAAAAAAACAGAAGATGACAAGGCATGAGGAGGATATGGAGAAAAAGAAATCTCTATATACTTTTGGTAAGAGTGCAAGTCATTACAGCCATCATGGAAAATAGTATGAAGGTTTTTCAAAAAAGTAAAAATGGAACTACTATATGATTCAGGAATCCTACTGCTAGGTATATATTCAAAGAAAATGAAATTAGCATGTCAAAGAGACATCTGCACTCTCATATTTATCCTAGCACTGTTTCCAATGCCAAACTATGGAATCAACTAAGTGTTCATCAATAAATGACTGGATAAAGGATATACCCAATGTAATATTATTTAGTCATTAAAAAGTAACAAAATCCCATCATTTTCAACAACATGGCTAGAACTGGAGCATATTATATCGAGCAAAATAGCTCAAACACAGAAAGACAAACACCAATGATCTCTCTCATATGTAGAATCTAAAAAGTATTGATCTCATAAAATTAAAAGTAGAATAGTGATTATCAGAGGCTAGATAGGGTAAGGGAGGTGGGTAATGGGGAGAGGTTGATCAAAAGATGGAATGTTACAGTTAGAAGGAGTAAGTTCTTTTCTTCTATTGCACAGTAGTATGACTAGAGGTGAAAATAATATATTGCACATTTCAAATAACTAGAAGAGAGTTTAAATATCTTCATCATGGAGAAATGATAAATATTTTAAGGTTGTGGATATTCTAATTACCCTTATTTAATCATTATACAATGTATACATGTACTGAAACATCATACTATACCCCATAATATGTACAATTACATATGTCAATTAGAAATAAAATAACACTTTTTAAAAAAACTCTTGCTTTAATTGTCTTTTCCTGACATTATTCTGGTAAGGGGAGAGGCACCACCTCATTTCCACCAGGTGGAGGTAGAACTATAAGTTTCCCATGAGTCAGATCCCCAACTTTTTTTGGCATCTGGGATCAGTTTCGTGGAAGAGGGATTTTCCATGGTCCTGGAGTGTCTGTGTGTGTGTGTGTGTGTGTGTTGGGGGTAGTGGTTTTGAAATGATTCAAGCCCATTACATTTATTGTGCACTTTATTTCTATTATTATTACTTTGTAATATATAATGAAATAATTATACAACTCACCATAATACCGAATCAGTGGGAGCCCTGAGCTTGTTTTCCTGCAACTAGATGGTCCCATCTGGAGGTTATGGAAAACAGTGACACCCAAAGTGTGTTTTTTATGTCCAGTCTACTCTGTTATCTTGCTTTGGCTGCTGTTACTGCAGAAAATCCTGCTTTACAAAGATAGGATGTTGAAAATGGAAGCAGGTTTTTCAGTGCTATCTGATAGGAGGAGAGGCTGTGGGGGTAAAGTTAGAGATGGGAAACAGTTGTAAATACAAATGAAGCTTTGGTGGTTGGCTCCTCGCTTACCTCCTGCTGTGTAGCCCAGTTCCTAACAGGTCTTAGGTGGGTACTAGACCCCAAGGTTTGCTCTAGGGGAAGGTGGCACCTTATTATTGCCAAGTGTGATGGAAGTTCAGGCTACCCAACAGGTCTCTGCTGAGAAAACCACATTAAAAGGGATATTTTTGCTGTCTGTGGAAGTGAAAGTTTCAGCTTCCTACTTGGTCTTCTCTGACATCATCCCATCTGGGGTACCTTATGGCAGCTTCACTACAGTAGAAGTCTAGGCTTCTCCCGATGCCATTGCTTACATAGGTGGGGATGGAAAGCCACAGATTTTTGTTTATGTTTGTTTGGGGTGTATGTGTGAGTGTGTGTGTATATATATGTGTGTGGGGTTTAACTAAAGCAGTTATCTAAGGTTTGTCTTTCTACAAGGCATCATTACTCCTATAACTAGATAAAACAGACTTTTGTTGGCATTCGTTTTGTCTGTGCACATAGGTATTTCTAGATCGCCAAGCTTCTTCACAGACTATCCTGGGATACATGAGGCAAAAACAAAAGTCATGTAACTCCCTACCATGTCATTCCTTGTGTCCTAAAGTACCAAGCCAGTTGACTTTCTCTCTACTTTTTTGATTCTTATTTTCAGCTTACGTAGGTCTACAGCTTTTGATGGAAGAGGGAAAAGAATCTATACTCTGTCTCCAAAGATCAGAAGACCTTTTTTTTATATATATTATCTAAATCAATTGCTATTTTTTCCATGTTTCATGACCTTTTCTTTTTTGTTTTGCCAAATGTTTCACTTTTATAGCTCTTTTAACTTGAGTTTTAAAATAGTGATACTTAAAGTAGTAATTGTTAATTTCTTTATTAAAAGTGAAGAGGTAAAATTAATTGTTATTTAATTATTTTGTCTCATATTTTATAAGACTACAAAATCTTAAAGGAAGAACCAACTTCTAATTCATCTTTGTGCCCCATGTCACCTAACCTGCCAAGAACACATTAATAGTGTATTTACAATGATTTCAAAATATTTTCTATAACAGTGCTTGCCCAATGATATACTAAAATTCTTTGTAAATTAGTGTTCTTTAAATCTATATCTCACCATATATGAATATTTATAAATTGATTTACCTATTTGAAGATTATACCGTTGTCAGGAAAAAAATCTTATTCACAAATAACTAGAGAAATGCAATACTTCACACCTATATATTTGCAAAAGTCTTCCTCCTGAAAGAGATTATGTTGGGGATAAGAGGATCATATTATTAGTCTTGAAAAAATAATAGTTAATGTACTTTCTTTTATAATTATATCCAGTAGAACAACTAGGGCAATGACCTGCTGATCAACTGTTTGCCTAATTGCATCGAAAGTCACTGCAATCAATCCAGCCCCTTTAAAAAGATACTATTTCAACATTTGAAAAAAAAGATATAAAAGAAAGTAAATAGTAACATTTGGCTTAATTTATAGGACATGCACATCAAACCTCAGTTTTTTGAAGTTAATAAAGAGCTTCAGAAGACACCACAGTGTTCACTGGAAAAGAGAAGGGCAACAACAAAAAACATAGCAGAGCAAAACAGAGTACCATCATTCGTTTGGACTTTGAATATCTCTAATTAGTACCTCATTCACTTATTTTGTTTTTGGAAATTTGAATCTCACAGATATCATTTATATGATAAAATTTAACACTTTAAGGAAAAATATAAATTAGTGACTTTAAAATGTTGTTAACGTATAATGGCATTTACAATTTTTTTTTAAAAATCTGAATATAGGTCTTTTTAAAGCGTAATCAAGTGAACTAAATATATACAGCTCTCTTCATAAGCCCAAATAAAACAAATGACTCTAAATTATATAACACATAGCCGGGCTCGGTGGCTCAGCCTGTAATACTGCACTTTGGGAGGCTGAGGTGAGTGGATTGCCTGAGCCCGCGGGTTCGAGACCCACCCGGGCAAGCGAGACCTCATCTCTACAACAAATCAAAAAATTAGCCGGGTGTGGTAGCGCACGGCTGTAGTTCCAGCTACTTGGAAGGCTGAGCTGGAAGGATCGCTGGAGCCCAGCAGGTTGAGACTGCGGTGGCCGGGAGCAGCCACTGCACATCAGTCTGGGCGACAGAGTGAGACTCCAACTCAAAAAAAAAAAAAAATTATATAACACATATATAAATAAAAATTGTACAAGTATACGAATCAATTGACATTTTAACTTTATATATATATACTAGCGAAGTGAAAAGTGCTAATCACATTGGTTCTGAGTAAATTAGATATTCCAATATAAGATTTAGACAAGTTGATCAAGAGAATCTTGCTATCTTTTAAATATTCTCTTGATAAAAATACACCAGATTTTTTTAAAGGCTGGATTGAGTCCAAACATTAATTATATAGGACTAGTTTGGAACTTAATTGGAATGTATATTATAATATTTTATTTTAGTAAGTATGATTGCTGACTACCACACAATTTGCTTGACATCTCATTTTAATTTTTTAAATCTTAAAATGGTAATAAATAATATTATCTACATTATTTTCTTTAGGGAAATTGTGATAACAAATTACTTCAACAGTATAATATAATGTATAGTGCATTTTAAGGTACGATAATATGATAGATGTAGTATGGAGAGATAAACTTTTTTTTAACTTGGCTGCTGTATCCTTTCATATTGAAGAATCTCCATATGCCATACAGTCCAAGCCTCTCCTCTGTCCCTCACACATTCCTCCTTAAGAAGGTTGGAGGAACACTATCAATTAGTATACCTGAAAGAAAGAATAAAAAGGGAATAGATTGCTCTGTCTCTTAATTATCTCTTGCTGCATGATAAATGACTCCAAAATTCAGAAATTTTAAACATTTATTACCTCACACAGTCTCCTAGTGGAAGAACTCTAAGATCAGCTTAGTGAGATTATTTTGTCTCTATTTTTGTCATGAGATTTTAATCAATAAGTTATCTGGTACTGTAATCACCAGAAAGTTAGACTGGAAAAGAGAATCCACTTTAATTCTCACTCAAAAGACTGCTGAAAGGGAGCCTCCGTTCTTCACCTGCATGTCTTCATAGTGATGTTCACAACATAGCAGCTAGTTTTTATGGTATGGCAATTCCAATCTAGAGAGAAAGAGAGCGGGAGAGAGAGGGGGATGGAGAGAGAGAGGGAGAGAGAGGAAGGACAAGAGCACAAGATGGAAGTTTTAGTGCTCCTTATGTTGTAATAGTTTTAGCAGTGACATACCATCTCTTCTGCCATATTCCATTGGTCCATCACAGAAAGCAATAGTGTGACAAGAAAAGACATTAACAAAGGTGTGAATATCAGGTGGCGGGATATGGCTGATCATGCAGAGATTGGTTATCAGCATTGCAGTTCTGATATTATCCAAAGTTAGCACAGACGACACAAATTAAGGACACACTCTCCACAAGATTACTTTCACTTTAGACAGCAGCCATAAACACCAGTGTCCCCAGGCCACCTATATTCTGACCAAATTTGGATAGTATACCTCCTCAATTTGATAATTTGTTAATAGGACTTACAGAACTCAGTAAAGTATTAGACTTGTAATTACAGTTTTATTGTTAAAAATAAAAACAAGAACCAGATAAGTGAAGAGACACATAAAGTGAAATCAGGTTGGATCTCAAACATGAAGCTTCCATATCCTATGCACCTCTAGGTATATTGAAGTATTACCAAACAGGGAAGCTCACTGATTTTCGGGTCTTTAGAGTTTTTATGTAAGTTTATGGGCATGCTTGAATCGTTTGCCACGTGACTGAGCTCAAGCCCCCAACTCTTGTCTCTTCTCCTGAGGTTGGGTAACATCACTCAAAAGCCTAACCCTCTCATCACATGGTTGGTCTTTTTGGCATGGCCAGATCCCCTCCTGAAAGGCCCCTGTAGGAGAACATTGTGAATCACCATATTAGCATAAATTTAGATGGCCTGATTGGCCTCCCATGAGTAAAAAAATATTTATATGAGAAAATTCCAAAGTTTTACAGGTTATCTTTCAAGTGCCCAGGATAAAGGTCAGCTATATTTTTTAAATGTAGAGCCTTATCCCAACGGCCTCTTTGTTTTCCTAAAGGAAGTAAACTGTCCATGATTGAGCAGTGTCTTTCTGTTTCCCCAAGCTATAAACTGTATAGTAGCAGATCTTGCCTCTATATTCAGGAGTGCTTACTTTTAGAAGGATGTCTAACGCCATATGCTTTAGCCAGGACTCTTGGAAAAAGAGTCAAAATTAAAATGTAGATGTTAAATTTAATGTGGTATGATTGAAAATACTGATACTGCCATTATGCTTAGCCTTGCACCCTGGATTTACTCTGGATAATGCATTTACATTTGGGCTGTTAGTAACACTTGCTTTTATCATAATTTATTTATTTTATTTTTGTTATTTTTTTTTTAAGTTGGAGTCTCACTCTGTCACCCAGACTGGAGTGCAGTGGCACGCTCCCGGCGACCGCAGCCTCGACCTGCTGGGCTCCAGCGATCCTTCCACCTCAGCCTTCCAAGTAGCTGAAACTACAGGCGTGCGCTGCCATGCCCGGCTAATTTTTTTTTTTTTTTTATTGTAGAGATGAGGTCTCGTCAAGTTGCCCAGGCAGGTCTCGAACCCGCAGGCTCAGGCAATCCACTCACCTCAGCCTCCCAAAGCACAGGATTACAGGCTGAGCCACTGAGCCCGGCTATGATTTATTTTTTATAGAGGTGACAAAATGGTCTTTCATGATATTCTATATAAGTTTTTATAAAACTGATATGTTTTATTGTTTTTAAAAAGGGCATATGTTCCAGTTAAACATTGTTGCTATGTATTTTAAGCCCTTAATTAAAATCTAGTGTAAATGGAATATTGAAAAGTTAATATCGCTGTTTTGAATAAACCTACTGGAAATTTTACAGAATTAGCTTTGTTCTTTATTCCCCTGTCATTTGCCCTCACCTACTCAAAAGATTCACATTCTCCTGAGAATTAAATTCTTCCCTGACTCTGATATTATACAAAAGAAGTTGCTTAGTTTAGTTTACTGTTTCCTGATCAGCAGTGAATTTTCCCATGGATCAACATTTTCTCTGGTGTCTGCCACTGTTACTCACTACTATGTCTTTGATCACTTGTGCTGTCAAGAACATAGAGGTCTATAGACGAGGATTCAACATTTCTCTTTGTTGTTCGATCCTGCAAGTGGGCTTTGATAATTTTTAGAACTTGGGGAACAGATATTTTAATATTTACTTACAATCTTTTTCCCTCAAGATTTCAGACATCCATGTAGGAATTTAGGCCAAATATGTATTTGATTAAGAGTTCTCGTGTCACGCTACTAATTATCTTTCCTTTAATATTAGAACATTGTAGCTGAGTAACTTCATCAACCTTGATTCTCTGATACATCAGGATTTGTCCCCCTCAGGACATCCCCAAGTAAAAGACACTGCTGCCATATTTTGATTGTGTCAGAAACATTCATTCATGCTAGCATCCAAACTGATTTTGCATTGTTCTGTTCCTACTCCTTAGGCTCAAGTTAAAATGTAGCTAGCTGATAAAATTTTAATTTAATTATTAATATGAATCTTTCCTTTAAAAACTTTCAGTTATTGTATAACTCTATAATTTTTTTCATCTTCAAGATTGTTGAATTTTCTAAGTGTTGAAACAACCTATTTAAGTTATGTCTACTTCAGTTAGAATGAATTATTGCTTTGTGGCAATACAAAGTTTTGAATATGATTATTGCCATCTTAAAACGTATGCTCTAACCCTTTTTCCTTATTTAACTACAAGTTGAGTCAGACTACAGGCAAAATTTACCAGATGCTCTCTTTTTTTGATAGTGTTAACTTTCAAAAATTTAACTTCATATCCCTCATCTCTCTTCAGTTTTCCTCAATCTATTTTTTGATGAGTAACTCATTCAATAGAACATACATACATTATTGCATACTTACTGTGTTCCCAGGGAAAATAAGCTGATATAAGACAAGGAAAATTGAAATGAATATCAGTTCAAAAATAAGCATACTACGTGGAAGAAAAAAAGGTGAATTATTTACTATTGCAAAAATTAGGAATTTTTTTTTTAAGTTCATTCACTTGAACGGCACCCTGAAGGAGAAGGCAGATCATTGGAAGCTGGAAATACATTGAGAGTGAGAGATAGATTGATGTAGTTGTAATAAATAGGGAATAAATTTTAAGAAATTAAATTTTTACTATGGAGTTAGGCCTTTGAAGTGCTGTTGTTTGAGAAGAAAAACAAATATTTTTTACCCTGTGTTTTAGAAACACACTTCAGAATAAAGGAAAAGAGAAGTGAATGAATGAAATCAGCCAACTTTTAAACTCATATGTGACAGGAATATTGTCTATCTTGATCCTGGTTGCTATAACAGAATACCATAAGATGGGTTGCTTGTAAAAAACAAAAATGTATTTCTCATAGTTCTGAAGTCTGGGAAGTCCAAGATTAAGAAACCGGAAAAATCACTATCAGATGAGGGCCCAATTTTTTGCTGTCTTCTCACTAACACCTCACATGGCAGGAGGGAGCTTTTATAAAGACGCTAGTAATCTATCACCTTGCAGAGGTTCCACATCCTAATACCATCATCTGGAGGTTGATATTTCAACATAAGAATTTAGTCGTGGGGGAACTATGGAGTTCATTGCATTGTTTTGTTTTTTTATTATATTACCTTTAAATTTTGTATTTCTCCTTAGACAAAATAACAGTGTGGGTTGTGCCCAGATGGTGCTGAATAAATGTTTGTGAAATGTATCATTTATACAACTATCTGAGCACAATTGTCTTTTCTTATATCTGACATTAAAGAAGCACAGAGACATTTATTCTATAAAAGCCCTTGGTAACTTGCAATTAAAAAATGTTGTATTTCAGGCACAAACATAGTTATATAATTTTTACAGTCAAGAGAAAACTATATTTTTTTCTTAATAAAATATTGTTAACACAGACACAAGCTTGAGCAATCTTTTTCTTTTTCTTTTTGTTTCTTTTTTTTTTTTTTTTGGTCGCACTGAAACGTTGCAATGATAATAAAAGCATTCATGAAACGTTGCAATGATAATAAAAGCATTCATCTAGTTTAAAAAGAGCCATTATTTGTGTACGGCAAAACTGAGAGAATCCTTCCACTTCTCCCCTGCACGAATGAAATGTATATCAGAAAATTAATAAATAAAAGAGTCTTTGGAGAATATCTGATCTAATCTCCACACTTTATAAAAGAATAAACTGAGATTTAGTGTAAAAACACTTCTTAAAATTCTACATATTTATTTCTACTTTATATGCTCTATTTTTATTCACTTATGCATTTAATGCACTTGGAATTCTTACTAGTGTATGTACCCAAGACTTACTCAGCAAAAAGGAAGCTGCATTTTAAATAACATTATATATATTGCCACTTTCCTTCACAATAATAATGCTGTGCTCAGCATGCAAGCCTGTATAACAGAGCAGATTTATTACTTTTAACGGCAATAAACTATAAGTTTATGCTCTTTATTTGAATTATTTATGTAATACTCTGATGGCTGAAATCTAGATTTATGTTGAAATCTATGAGGTGGTTTAGTAGGTATTTTAATAGAAAGTTTTTGCTGTTTTTCAAACAAGAAAATGAAGGAGAGCATAGCAGGTGACAGTCAGAATTATGAGTCTGACATGGAAATTGGTATGAAAACAAATCTAATCTTCACTTTCTTAATATGCAACATTTAGGGACTCTTAAAGAATTGATGGACTTGACCCAACATTTTTCAATGTATGCGGCTTGTATGAATATGCAATGTATATGAATAAAGCACTTAATTCTCACAATTCTAGCCCCATATTGTGTAAAGTGTGAAAGATCTTTTAGCATTATTTTATGAAGTCACTAACCCTATTAATGAGGGTTCAATCTTCTTGATATGATTACCTTCTACAGGTCTTATCTCTTAATACTATCACCTGGAAGGATAGAATTCCAATACATCATTTTGGGAAGTGGAGTCATTCAGACAACAGCAATGAATTGGAAAATTGAAATCACCAGACCCAGATAAATTTACTGGTAAATTCTAACAAACACTAACTGAAAATTTTTTTCACCAATTCTCTATGATAGCTCCCAGAAAATAGAAGCAGAGGAAATACTTTCTAATTCATTCTATGAACTAGTCTTACTCTAATATGAACAGACAAATCATTACCAGAAAATAAAATTGCAGACCAATATCTTTCATGAACATAGATATAAAAATCTTCAATAAAACACTAGCATATTGAAGATTTTTATATCTATGTTCATGAAAGATATTGGTCTGCAATTTTATTTTCTGGTAATGATTTAAATGAAATGACTAGAATAGGCAAATCTATAGAGGCAGAAAGTTGGTTAGTGGCTGCCAGGGGCTTTGGGGCATAGAAGGGAAATGGGGAGTGACTGCCCATGGATAAGGGGTTTCCTTTGAGGGTGATGAAGATGTTCTAAGATGTGTAGCAAAACCTTCTTGACTCTGGAAACATGCTGAAAGCCACTGACCGTACACTGTCAAAAAGGAATTGTTTAGTATGTGAGTTATATCTCCATAAGGCTGCTATATTTTTATTTTCTAAATATTTTACATTTGTTTCTTGAACTACTTAACTACCAAAACAAAATCTGCATTGTGTCAGGTAAAAGATAAGACTACTCCCTACTGATAAGCAATACACCATGAAAGGATTTCACAGGGGGCTGGTCGGGAGGACAGGGAGAACGAGGGGTAGAAATGAGTGGCTGTGAGTTAAATAAAATAAATAACAACTAGATGAAATGGTTAGAGCTGGGTGAGGGGTGAATGGGCTCTATTATGCACTTTTATATTTGTATATGTTTGAAATGTCCAATAATAAAAGGCTTTAAAAAGTTTAAAAAAAAAAAAAAAACACTAGCATAAGAAATTTACAATGTAAAAAAAGAATCGCACATCATGACCAAGTGAAGTTTATTCCAGGTAGGGAAGGCTGTTTTAGCACTCAAAATCAATTAATAGTATTAATCTATTATATTCACAGGATGAAAAAGAAAAATCACATAATCATATCAATACATGTAGCAAAGGCATTTGACAATGTCAACATTCATTCATGATAAAAACCCTCAGCAATCTAGTAGTAAAGGTAAGCATCCTCAACTTGATAAAGAACGTCTACCAAAAAAAGTTAGCTAACTTTATACCTAATGGTAAGAAGCTAAATTTTCCTCTAAGATTAGAAAAAAAAAGAGGTGTTCCCTTATTGTTCTCCTTCTCATAGTTTTTAAATTTTTATTTTAAGGATGTGGAATATACTTCAGGATTAGATATACAAGTGGTAATTGTACAGGTAAAGTTTTGACCCCCACTTGAGTGGTTTGAGATCAGATACCCTAATTGATATTATGTCCTCCCCCCTCCTCTGGCAGTTTTCAGTTACTGTCAATCCTTTTCTTATAGTATTATTCTTTTCTTATTGTACTAAGAGTTCTGGTTAATGCAAGGAGACAAAAAAAATTGGTATAAGGGATTATACACACACACACACACACGCACACACACACACACATACACGCACACATTGGCCAGTAAAAAATAAACTGTCTTCATATGCAGATGACATGATTGTCTATGTAGAAACTAAAAAGGAATGAATAAAGCCTTCTGAAATTAATATGCAATTATGTCAAGTTTGCGGAATACAAAGTTAATACGTGGCTATTTCTTTCCAATATGCTAATAGTGAACAACTTCAATTTGAAATTAGAAAAACAATGCAATTTACATAGCAACTAAAATAATTAGATAAGCATAAATCTAACAGTCTGTGTAAAATCTATATGAAGAAAGCAAGAAATCAAATAACTAAATAAACAGAAAGATATTTCATGTTCAAGAATAGTAATATTGAGTATTGTTAAGATGCAATTTCTTGCCAACTTTATCTGCAGATTAAGAAAAATCCCAGTCAAAATTCCAGCAAATTATTTTGTGGATATTGGCAAACTAAAGTTTATATGGAGAGGGAAAAACCCCAAATAGCCAACACAGTATGAAGGAGAAGAATAAAGTCAAAAGTTGAAATTACTCAACTTGAAGACTTACTATAAAGTTGTAGCAGTTATCACAGTGAGACACTGGTAAAACAATAGGCAGATAGATCAACAGAACAGAATATAGAACTTATAACTAGATTCATATAAATATAATCAACTATTCTTTGACAAAGCAGCAAATGTATTTCTTTTTTTTTTAGTATTTTTTAAATGTATTTTTTAAAATTTAATTTGATTTAATTTTAAAGATGTGGGGTACAGTTTAGGGTTAGGTATACAAATGTTCATTATGCAGGTACCCTTGGTGATGAGGAGTACCCCTCCCTCCCCTCGCAGTTTCCCTCAACTGCCAATCCTACCCCTCCTCCCCTGGCAGTTTCCCACTACTGACAATCCGTTCCTTATAGTATGATAATTGTTCAAGGTCCACTTATGAGTGAGAACATATGGTACTCTGTTCTTTGTTTCTGCGACAGATCACGTGAGTATGATAGACTCTAAATCCATCCAAGTTGCTGCGCTGTCCATATGTTTGTCATTTATGGCTACACAATATTACATTGTGTATATGTACCACATTTTTTTATCCAGTCCAGCTTTGATGGGCAGCATGTTGGTTTCATGTTTTTTGCTATTGTGAACAGAACTTCAACAAGCATGTGTGTGCAGGTATCTTTTGGGTAGAATGACTTGAGTTCCACTGGGTATATTACCAATAGGGGGATTGCTGGGTCATGTGGAAGGTCAATTTGTAGTTCTTTCAGAAATCACCTACTGTCTTCCAAAGAGGTTGCACTAGTTTGTATTCCCATTAGCGGTGTAGAAGCGTTCCTTTTTCTCTACATCCTCACCAGCATCTGTTGTTGTTTGTTTTATTAATGATGGCCATCCTTACTGAGGCAAAGGTATTTCAATGGAGAAAATGTAGCAGATAGTCTTTTCAACAAATGTGTTGGAGCAATTAGATTTCCTCATATTTAAAAAAAAGGCAGACACAAGGAGAATTTATATGCACACTTTATATTCTTTTCAAAAATTGAGTCAAATTGGATCATAGACTTATACGTAAAATGCAAAACTTTAAAATTCATAGAACACTCTGTAGGAAAAAATCTAGATGATTTTGTATTTGGCAATGCCGTTTTAGATGCAACACTAAAGATGTGATTCATGAAAGAATTTTTTAGTAAATTGGAGTTCATAAAAATTTAAATTTACTCAGCAAAAGATACTGTAAGATAATGTCATAACAAGTCACAGACTGAGAGAAAGACATTTGCAAAAGACATCTGAAAATGCAGTGGTATCCAAATATACAAAAACTCTTAAAATTCTTCAGTAAGAAATGAACAACTCAACTAAAAAATGGACGAAAGATCTGAACATTCACTTCACCAAAGATATACTGATGACAATTAAGCATATGAAAATATACTTAGCATTATATGTCATTGAAGAATTCAAAGTAACCAAAGAGATACCAATAAGCACCTATTAAAAAAGCAAAAATTCAAAACACTGCTAACACCAAATATTGGCAAGGATGTGGAGTAACAGAATTCTCTCATTCATTGTCTATAGAAATACAAAATGGTGCATCTATTTTGGAAGACAAGTTGCAGTTACTTACAAAACTAAGCATATTTTAACCATTTAATTCAGCAGTTATTCTCCTTGACATTCATTTAAATGAATTGAAAACGTGTTCACACAGAAATCTGCACACAATTTTACAGCAATTGTACAGCATTTTTTTTTTTTTGAGTTGGAGTCTCACTCAGTCGCCCAGACTGGAGTGCAGTGGCCGCGCCCGGCCACCGCAGCCTCGACCTGCTGGGCTCCGGCGATCCTCCTGCCTCAGCCTCCCGAGTAGCCGGAATTACAGGCACGCGCTACCATGCCCAGCTATTTTTTTTTTTTTATTTATTGTAGAGATGAGGTCTCGGCAAGTTGCCCAGGCGGGTCTTGAACCCGCGGGCTCAGGCAATCCACTCACCTCAGCTTCTCAAAGCGCGGGATTACAGGCTGAGTCACCGAGCCCAGCTTGTACAGCAATTTTAATCATAATTTCCAAATCTTGAAAGCTACAAAATACCCTTCAGTAGGTGAATAGATAAATAAACTGTGACACATCACAACTATGAAACACTATTTAGCATTAAAAAGAAATTATCTATCAAGGAATGAAAAGACATAGAAAAACCTTAAATGCATAGGACTAAGTGAAAGAAGCAAATCCGAAATGACTGTATACTGTGTGAATCCAATTATGTGTTATCCTGAAAAAGGCAAAATTATGAGTTGTAATAAATGTACCACTCTGCTGTGAGATGTTAGTGACAGGAGAATGTGTGCTTGTGTTGTGTAAGGGATGTATGAAAACACTGTACTTTTCACTCAATTTTTCAGTGAAACTAAAAATATTTTTAAAATAAATTCTATATAAAATAGTAAATAAGACTTTAGAAACAGTCACCATACAACTTGTACACTTTAAAACACCAGATCCCTACACCCCTCCACAATTCACAGTAATACTTAGCATTTACAGATGAAAACATAGGGTGAAATTTTTGCCTAATTTACTTATGACACATTGGCAAATAAGCAGCTCTAATTGCATAGGAATATATAATGATCCAGAAGAAAATATCTTGGACTACAAAGTTCTAAATTTAGGCATACTGGATTCATGATAAATTGAAGGACTTTTTTTTTTTGCATTATTGTTACTAAAGATGACTTACTTCTGCTATCTGTGATTATGTAAAGAGCAAATTATATGTCTAATTGAGATTTTTCCCATTTATGCCTGTATTTCCTTAGATGGTCAGTGTCATTTAATTTGGTTTAGTGAATGCTTTATTTCTTTTAGAAAGTTTAAGCTTCTACAATATTTTACTGTTCAATATATTTCTTAATTTCTCTGTGTGATTGACCAGTTGGGAAATACATAAATCTAGGTAAGCAGGAATGTAGATTCCCATAATTGGGCTCATAACACAATTTTATTGGTCAAGAAACACACTTTACCTTCCAGGGCCAAGACCTTGAACCAGCTTAAAAAAAATACCCAACCTTCCATTTAGCTGCTTGGTAAATTTGCATGAATTATCTTAAATCTTTAGGCTTTAGATTTCTATTTGAGTAGAATATAATTTTTAATCTACATGATTACCCATAAAAATTAAATAATTTAAGAATTGCAATTTATTTGAAAATAATGAGTAATCTTTGTAAATATAAGGTTATTAATATTAAGCAAATGTGTGCATATTTATTAAAGTGAAAATAATTTCAATATTTAAAAATAATTTTAGAATATCAGATCACTCTTTGAGGTATTGTAATATCACTGAATTTTATTCTCAAGTTAAATAAGCCAAGTTTCCAATGACATACATAATTGAATAACACTTTGATGTATATAATACATCTGTATAATCATTGATACCTTATAATGGTGCTGTTTGAGTCTCTTGTCATACAGTACTGCAGTGTCTTATAGAACCTACAGGCACATCTTTTACTTGGAGGTCACCTAAAATTAAAAATTCCAACAAATATTTAACATTTTTATCAGTCATTTAGAAATCAAGTTGAATCACAACAAATATTAAATAAGATATAGGCGTGTCCTTGTCACTTTAATTATTGTTTATGAACTTTTTTTTTTTTTTGAGTTGGAGTCTCACTCTGTCGCTCAGACTGGAGTGCAGTGGCCGCTCCCGGCCACCGCAGCCTCGACCTGCTGGGCTCCGGCGATCCTTCCGCCTCAGCCTTCCAAGTAGCTGGAACTACAGGCATGCACTTCCAGGCCGGGCTA
>CAUYQG010199299.1:0-23523 GCA_963574415.1 Tarsius wallacei | reverse complement strand
TTTTTTTTTTTGTCTCCCATTTGTTTCACATATATCAAATCTTCCCTTACATATCTTAGTTTATTAACTGAGTTTTTTCCTTTGTTTTCTTCTGCATTATTTGTCTTCTATGAGCTCCATTTTTTTCTGTTACTTTTGATTTTTGTTTTTCATTTTGGAGATTTTTCCTCAAATGTCTTATGATCCTTTGCTTTACATTAATATTTAAGAGTGAGGCACAAAAGTGATAGTTAATAGTTTTACTTGGCCTGAGGTGGGGGTGGAGGGCTTGCCACCAGAACTTCCCAGTTAATTAAGTGAGGGACCTCACATTTGGTAGGGAATCCTTAAATGTCAGTGTCTTTTTATTCTTTTTCTAGGGCTACTCAGTTTCTCCAGAGAATAATTCTTCTGCTTGGATAATATAATGTTTAGCTTTCAGCAATCCCACTTCAGGCCAAGTAAAACTATCAACCATCATTTTTGTGCCTCACTCTTAAATTCAGTTAATGTTTCACTTACTCCTATAGTTTTCATAGTTTTCAGCATAACACCTAATCCCTGTACCTTTATATGCCTTATGTCCCTAAGTCCAGAAGATACTTATTTCAATTGCTCAAGGGAATAAACCTCTTGTCTCCTGCCTTGATGGGGGGGGGGGTATGTGATCTTTATACAGACTTTAATTCAATTTTCCCAATTTTTAGGCTCATCCTCACTCCAGTAGTCACTGTTGTTCCCTTTTACTAAGAATTGGTAGATTCTGTATATCTTAACTTTCTCTATTCTGCTAACTCAGTTACCACTTATTAACTCACTTTATATCATCCTAAAATTTAATAACATCTTTCATCCGTTGTCACCTTTTTTTCTGTTCTCTTTATCCATAGACACTCCTTCACTTTTAAAACTCCATTAGTGGTTTCAGTGGGATTTGGGAAGGAAGTGGAATAAATACTTATGCTCAAACTATCATTTGCTTAATAATATTTACTGAATCACCAAAACACAATGAATATCAACTGAACATATATTTTACTATGCTCTTACTTCTGGAAAAATTTTTAAAACTGGGGGAAAATAGGGCATAATTATCATGATAATAAAACAAATGCATTAGTATATTTAGTATATCAAGATATCACCAAAACCAGAAATCACCTAAGAATATAGTCAACATTCTCTGATCTAATTCCAAATCAGTAATCAGTGTAAGAAGTCACTGAATTCATTGAAACCAAAGTGAGAAAAAGAACTTCAGAAATGTTTCTGGTTGACTGACTTTAGGGAAACTGTACTATATTCCATGATCTGCAGGCCATCTTGCCCACCAAACCACCTCTCTCCATCCACCCTCAGATGTAATAACAAGTAAAGCAAATGCAACAACTCGAGGAGACATCCAGATAGAAAAGGAATTAACCATGTCATCTAAAAGAGACCTGAATCTCCTAAGTATATAAAATCCATTCATAAATTCCTCCTCCATCAATAAAGCAAAGAAAGTAAAAATACATGTTTAAACAGTTCCATAATTTTTATTATTTCCAAAGCTTTAAACTCAAAAGCACTTGTATGATGCATTTTTTCCCTCAAGTATATGCTTAGCAAAGACCTCAAGAACTTTTGGTGATTTTTCAAATATCACTATTCCACTGTTCTTCACACTGTATTCTCTTCTACCCATATAGCTTAGTATATCTCTAGTGAAAGTCGTACATAACAAAGTGTAGAAACTTTAAGGTAATGCTATTCAAATTGTGGGACTGTGAATTGGTTGTTACCAATTGGCCATCAGAGAAGGCAGGATAAGCATCAAGGCTTTCTCAATGAAGAAAGAGCATGGTTGATTGATATTCTGGCACATTCTCCTTACTGTTTGCAGACAGACCATACTAGATCACTGCCATAAGACAAATATATGTCAAGTAACTAGAAAAAAAAAAACAAAAACAGAAAATAAGCAATACATACCCAAAAGATTAGTAGTAATGGCCAACGTAAAAAGAAAAAAGAAAGGATTGCGGGAAATAGATTAATAAGCAACAGCCCAACTCTGGATTGATTTGTAGCAGCACAGAAGCACAATAATTCACTTCCTGGGATTCTTTGTTGCTAGCAGTAGGTGGATTACAAGCTCTAGTACCTTAAAGTAGAACTACATAAAATGCAGGACAGCAGACTGTTGGTTAAGTCTACAAAATTATCTGTAACACAATATTAGAAGGCAAAATAACAGCAGTTTTTTTTAAGAGCCAGGATAAAGTTTGTATCTAAGGTAAAGATACTGACTGGACTTTGATACACATTTGTAGTTATCCAAAGAAAAGTTGATTCAGGCTCCTATGTTCCTACTGTACTGATATTCTATGAAACTCCATGTTAACTGTTTCTTCAATGTTTATTGCTCCTACCTGACGAAGTTATGATGTTTCCTTAAGAATTTAAAGTTAAAATACAGTGTATTCTTATGATACTAATAATCTAAAGGGAGAGTTTATATTATGCATGTTTATAAACACAAGGAAATTGTATTTGTAGAGCTAACAAACAGATGATATATTCAAAATGTACTTTTGGCAGCAGTTCATAATAAACTCATAAAATGTCAGGTAAATTCAAATATCTATAGATTATAGATAATAATAATTTTCTACAAATTTGTATAAAAAACAGTATCATAAAAATATCTTATATTTGTATGGTATTCTATTCAAATATCTATAAATCATAGAAAATAATATTTTCTACAAATTTGTATAAAAATATATTATAAAAATATTTTATATTTGTATGATATTCTATTAGGAAAATTCCAATCTTATTTTCAAAAACATAAACTTCTAATTACTTTAAATTGTATTAGTGAGAGTAAAAGTTTTTTTCAAATTTTTTGTCAGAGATCATAGAAAGAAATAATTATATTAATATAAATTTCCTTATCATGATACTTATCAAACCCTATTATAAATTGTCTCTTTCTACAAATGTGCAGAGCTACCTCCTTCTCTTTTAGTAGTGTCTGACAATCAGATGCCACAACTGATACTTGTTGAATGAGTAAATCCAGTAGAGATATCTGTTTTAATGACGGGCATGCATGTCTAACTTTCACAGTCCCGTTTCTTTGCAACATTTGGTATGCCCTAGGCATTCAAGCTTAAAGGTTACAAGTTTCCTCTAGATATCCATTAAGAAAGTCTCAGAATTTTCAATGACTACCTTTAACCTGAATTTTACAAATTATTGTCTTTGGTGTCTTATATCTTGCTTTGTCTTAAAGTTAAGATGTAAAACAGAACTGATGTTTGAAAAAGAAATCAATAAGGTATTCAGAGCTGAGATACTAAGAACCAAGACAGAGGATTTGGAAGTTAAAGACACAGAGGAATTACTAAATTTGAGTGACACTGCAAAAGAGAAAGTGACTGAACTTGAGAATTGATTTTCTGTTCAAAAACAGACCAAAAGGTATCAAAGATTACCCTCAAGATGTGAAATTTAAAGAAAAGAAAGAAAATGGCATGCCTGTGGTTGTGAGAAAGTTAGGTAGTAAAATAACTCAGAAGAAGCCAGTAAGTTCTATACTAATATACTGAGTTTCAAGGGTACCATAGGACACGAATTAGAAATGCCACAGGCAATGGATATAAAAACATGTATGAAAGAAAAATTCCACAGAGTAGGATATAAAATGGCTCTTAGACTTCACTCACACATAAGAGAAGCGCAAGTGAGAACTACTTCAGGATACCATTTTTTTTTCTTTCAGATAAAATAAAACAACAAAGTTTAAAAACATTACGAAAGCCAGGATGTGGGCAAATAAGCACCTTCTTATACTGCTGGTGGATGTATAAATTGGCACAATTTCTAAAGTCAGTGATCTGAAAATCGCTATCACAACTGCGATCGTATCTATCTTTTGATTTAGTGTATAAGTTATCTATTGCTGTATAACAAATTACCCCAATATTTAGCAGTTTAAATGGCAAACATTGAGGGATGGACTTTTGGCATGATGCTTAGAAGAGATCTGCTGCCCCATTTCCCAGTTAAACTGGAGAAAACTATTAAAAACAATAACCACTTAGAGTCTCTTAAAATGGTCCTAAGAGCAAACAGCAAATGAAGAAACATTTATCCAAGAAAAGCTACAAAAATTCAGTAAGAAAGGCAAATGTCTATGGTATCTAAATCTAAACCACGATCACTCCCTCCTTTCACCCTCCCAGCTCAACACGTTATAGATGCCATTCCACACAGCTGCAGCCAAGAGCAAAGGGCTCCCTCTCCCTCTAGTTCCTAGCTGGTGTGCTTTCTTCCCTGGAGGAACAGGATTGTCAGCATTTCTCACCCTGTCCCCAGCTAACTGCGCCCTGAAGTTTAGTCCAACTCAAGTGTAACAGAGAGGTGGGAATTCCTTTTATACGTCTAGCCCCAAATATTAAATAAAGACTCTATTACTTTACTATTCCTCTGTTACTCTATACTTTAGGCACATCACAATGAGACCCCAGCTTGTGATGCTGTAGTTTCATGCCAGGCCAGGCAAGCCAAGATGCCCTCAGGCTGCTGCCTCCCCACCACCTAGCAATCAGCTCCTAGAGTGGGGGAATCACTCAGAAAGAAGCACAGTATTGTCCATACATCCAGCTCCAAAGGCCTGGCTCAGAGATTTTGCCCGAAGGGAGAAGTAGAATGTGAAACATAGAGGTTCTAATCTCTTCCCAAGGAATTTTCCAAGATTTCATTTGCAAAACAGTGTGGAGTAGTTCAAGCTTAGAAGTTCTAGCCAGGATAGACCACAAGCTAGGCCATAAAACAAATCTCAATAAATCAGAACACAATGGAACAAAACTGGAAATCAAGGGGAAAAAATTGAGAAAATCAAATATGTGGAAATTAAAGCACTCAAATAATCAGTTGTTCAAAAGAAAAGTCAAAATAAAATACCTTGAGATGAATGAAAATAAAAACACAAATTATCAAAACTTATAAGATGCAGCTAAAACAGTGCTGAGAGCAAAGTTTATGGCTATAAATGCCTATATCATGAAAGAAAAAAGATCTAAAGTAACTAACATTGGAAAAATAAAGGCAAATTAAACCTAAAGCAAGCAGAATGAAGAAAATAATAAAAATTAGAGGAAAAAAATCAACGAAATAGAGAACAGAAAAACTAGAGAAAAATAAATGAAATCAAGAGCTGGCTTCCTGAAAAGACCAACAAAATTGACAAGCCTTTAGCAAGACCGCTCATGCTAAAGAGACTAAAATTACCAGAATCAGAAATAAAAAAGGGGATGTTACTACCAACCTTAAAAAAAAAGGAATACTGTGAACAATTTATACCCAGCAAATCTGAAGAAATCAACAAATTCCTAGAAAGACACAAACTACCAAAACTGAATCAAGAAAAAAACAGGAAATCTGAATCAATCGATAACAGTTGACTTATTAACTTAAAAATTACCCACAAAGAAAAGCCCAGACCTGAATTCACTGATGAATTTCACCAAACATTTAAAGAATACCAGTTCTTTAAAATTAAAAAAAAAAACTTTTTTTAAAAAATAGAAGGGGCCGGACTTGGTGGCTCAGCCTGTAATCCCAGCACTTTGGGAGGCTGAGACGGGTGGATGGCCTGAGCCCGCGGGTTCAAGACCAGCCCAGGCAACTTGGCGAGACCTCGTCTCTACAATAAATGAAAAATTAGCAGGTCATGGTAGCATGTGCCTATAGTTTCAGCTACTTGGAAGGCTAAGGTGGAAGGATTGCTGGAACCCAGCAGGTAGACGCTGGGGTAGCCGTGAGCATGCCACTGCAGTCCAGCCTGGGCGACAGAGTGAGACTCCAACTCAAAAAAAAAAGAAGGAAATATTTTCCAAATCATTTTATAAGGCTAGTATTATCCCAGTACAAAAGAAAATGGACTTAACAGGACAACTACATACTAATACTGCTTATAAATAAAAATACAAAACTCCTCAACATAAGTAACACTAACAAACCAAATCCTGCAATATATACCACCCTAGTATTTATCCTAGAAATGCAAGGTTAGTTTAACATTTGAAAATCAATGCATATAATATATCATATCAATAGACTACAAAACAAAAATCCCATGATCTTCTCAATAGACTCAAAAAAAGTATAGATTGAGTAACCCTTATCTGAAATGCTTGGGACCAGAAGTGTTTTTAGATTTTGGATTTTTGTTTTTAATTTCAGAATATCTGCACATACATAATGAGATATCTTAGGAACGGGACCCAAATCTAAACACAAAACTCCTTTATGTTTCACATACATCTTATACACATAGCCTAAAGTTTTTAAAATATTTTAATAGTGTTGCACATTAAACAAAGTGTGTGTAAATTGAATCTTCAGAAAACAAAGATGTCACTATCTCATTTGCCCATGTAAAAAAATCAGTGGTTGCTTTGCATCACCATCATTCCTCCCTGAATTTATATGCTACTGGTAAGCAATCATTTTCTTACACTTCTTCACATATAAGTACTTAACAGTAAAAAGTAGGACATACGTGTCTGGCATATGCAGAAAAGATAAATCGCAGCTCAAAAGTGGTAGGAGGGTCTTCTTTCCCTTGGGAACGTTGAATAAACTATGTTGTGCATCTGTGTTTTAACTACCACCCATCACATAAGGACAGGTGTGGAATTTTCCACTTGCAGCCTAAAGTAAGTACTCAAAAAGCTTCGGATTTTGGATTCTCTGATTAAAGCTTCTCAGCCTGTATTTAACAAAACAAAATGACCTCTCATGATAAAAGCAAAAAACATCTAGGAATAGAAGGGAACTTTCTAAGTCCGATAAAGGACATCAATTTTTCTTAAAATCCCACTTAATTGTAAAGAACTGAATGTTTTCTCCCTATTCTCAGGAATAAGACAAGAAAGTCTGTCTTCACCACTTCTATTCAAGAAATGTACTGAAGTTCTAACTAGGGCAAGTAAACAAAAGAAAAAACTAAAAGCATTCAGATTACAAAGGAAAACTATCTCTATTTGCAGATGACATGACCTTGTATGTAGAAAACTCTAATGAATCCACTAAAAAACTTTAAAAACTAGAAAGTGAGTTTAGCACTTTCTGGACCTGAGATCACTATACAATTATCAACTGTAATCTATACACATGCACTGAATAATCTGAAAATAAAATTAAGAAAACAATTTCACTTATAATAGCATAAGAAAAAATAATTATAAATAAATTTGTCAAATGAAATCCAAAACTTATACTCTGAAAACTGCAAAATGTTAAAAGAAATTTTAAAACATCTAAATAATTGAAAAAAGATGCTCATGAAACGAGAAATTAAGAGAGCAATATTCCCCAAACTGACTCACAGGTTCAATACAATCACTATGGAATCCCAGATGACTACATTACAGAAATTGACAAACTGATTCTAAAATTCCTACGGAATTGCAAGGAACCCAGAATACTCAAAACAATCTTGAAAAAGAACAAAATAGGATTCACACTTACGGATATCAAAACTTACTACAAAACAACAGTAATCAAGACAGTGTGGTACTAGGACAAGGACAGACATATAGATCAATGGATCAGAATTGAGAGTTCAGAAATATGCTCACACATCTACTACAGTCAACCTACTTTTGACAAGGTTCATAAGATCATCCAAGAGGGGAAATCGTATTTCCAACAAACAGTGCTAAAATAAATATCCATGTGCAAAATAATTAAGTTGGACCCTTAATTCATACCATTACAAAACTTAACCCAAAATAGATTTTAAAAAAAAAACAACCTAAATGCTCTATTACCATTGTCTGTGAGGAAAGGTATTGGGCAGCTGGAGACAAGAATGAGAAGACTCCTCATTGTGTATTCTTTAATACTCTTTAAACGTTGACATCTATGCTATATTACTAATCAAAAAAATTAGCTTTAAGAAAGTCATAAAAAGCATTTTTGAAAGAATTCTAATTAGTAAATATAGAGGGAATGACAAAATTATAAAATCATAATTTTCACCCCTAATAAAAAAATTTAGATGAAGAAACTCAACGTATACTAAAATTATTAGGCAAAACGTTTGTGGAAAAGTGAGCACTGGCAGGGCACAGATACCCTGGCTCAAGAGTTCACTGCAGGAAGTCACTGCAGGTGTTGTGAAAATAGCAAGAGAACTAGAATTAGAAGTGAGGCCTAAAGAGGTACCTAAATTGCTGAAATCTTATGATAAAAGTTGAATAGATGAGGCATTGCTGCTTATGAATCAGCAGAAAGTGGCTGCTTGAAATGGAATCTACTCCTGCTGAAGATGCTGTGAACATTGTTGAAATGACTACAAAGGACTTAGAATATTCCATAAACTTAGTTGTTCAAGCAGTAACATGGTTGAGAGGACTGCCCCCAATTTTGAAAAGAGGTCTGCTGTCGGAAAGCTACAGCCAAATCTCTCATGTAAAGAAGAGTTGACTGATGTGGCAAGCTTCATTGCTGTCTCATGTCTAAAAATCACCACAGCCACCCCAACTCTCAGCAACTAACACCCTGATTAGTCAGCAGCCATCAACATCGAGACAAGATGTCCCATCACCATTTGTTATAAAAGATTACAACTCGCTGATGGCTCAGATGACTATTAGCAATTGTTAGCAAAGAAGTATTTTTTATTTAAGTATTTTTAAATTAAAGTATGTATACTGTTTTTCAGACAAAATGCACACTTAACAGACTACAGTATAAACATAATTTTTAATCACACAAAATGAGATTTATTACACAGAATTGGCTTGCATAATTGTGGAAGTGAGAAGTCCCACAATCTGCCCTCTACAGGGTGGAGACCCACGAAAGCCAGGAGTATAGTTCCTGAGAGCCAGAGAGCTAACTGCAGAATCTGAAGCCTGAGAACCAAGAGTGTTGAAGGCAAGAAAAGATCTACATCCTAGCTCAAGCAGTCAGACAGACAGCAAATTCAACTTTCTTTTTTTTTTTAATTTTTAATTTTAAAATTGTGGGGTACAGTTCAGGGTTAGGTTTACAAATATGCATCATTCAGGCACCCCTGTTGATAAGGGGTGTCTCCCCGTCCCCAGAAATTCAACTTTCCTTAGCTTTTTTGTTCTATTCAGGCCTGAACTAACTGGATGATGCTCATGCACATCAGAGCGGACCATCTGTTTTACTTAGTTCACCCATTTAGATGCTAACGTCTTCCAGAAATATTGTCACAGACACATCCAAAAATAATGTTTGTCCAAATATCTGAGCATCCCATGACCCAAACTTATACTTAAAATTAACTCTCACATTGGGGAAGTGCTCTTTTCCCTTCTTTTTCCCCCCTACTCTACCTATTTCTCTACCTTGCTTAAACCTTCTCATTCTCCAGGCAACTTTTCTCCAATCTTATTCAAGAAAGTATATGGAATTAGGCTAAGGATAATCTTGAACTCTCTCTAAGAGAAAATGATAAATTACTAATGTTTGATATGTACCGATTATCAGCATATATATTAGGTTGTATGATCTTGAAACACTGTAAGTTATGACACTATGACTGAAGGATGTAGATTTAGGCCAAACAGTACTAGAAAAACAGTCTTCTCAAAATACACTAGTTGGAAGCTGCTCTATGAACACTAACACTCAGCTGAGACCCCAATATGTTTTGCTGCATCCTCCTTCTCTTCTTTACTTTCTTTCGAGGAGAGTAGCCTATGTTATTACTATTATTACTTTGTTGTGGTATTCACTTAGGTTTTTAGTATCTTTCTATTCAGTCTACAATTAATTCTGAATAATTACAAATTTAAATAAACTTTGTAACTAGCCAACATTAATTGCTGCCTTCCACAACTGCAATGCTTCCCAAATGATTAAGTCTATAGGCTAGTTAATGTACAGTGCTTTCAATTCCAGACTATTATGTCAATTACAAATCATTCTAAATATAACTTTCACATGTACTGGGAAATTAAAAAATGTGTGACTTGCTTTTTGAGGTATGCGTTCTGTCACAGCATCTGGAACTGAACCTTTAATATCTCCAATGTAAGTCTGTAAGTAGTTATACTTACACAGATCATTTTTGCCAAAATATCAAACATGAGTCTGAATAATAATCAAGTTTATGAATAATACTACAAGTTTATGGCAACAATAGAGTACAAAGTACTACAACAACAAAAATCTAGAATGTGGTAAACTCTATAGGATAAATCATCCAAATTATCACAAAAATAAATTGCAAAGAAAAACAGAGTAAAAGAAAGAGAAAGATGAAAGGAGAAGAAAATGAACTAGTATATTCAGCAGGTAGACTGTGGTTTTGCTCTCCCAGGAACATATCAACTTTTTAAAAAGGTATCAGTCAGAGAATCCTGAAAACTGGCCAGATTTAATTATAATAGAGAATAATTAAAGAATTCAAAGTATGATGATGGCATCATGGTTATGTTAAAAGAACCCTTACCTTTTAGAGATGGTGAATCCTCTTCATGGATTCAGAATTTGTAAACTTTCTTACTCACTAAAATATATTTATAACATGGAAATTATCACAGCTCTTTTGTAGTGATTTGTAGGCAAGTACAAAACAGCAAAACACCTGAGTCACCCTACCCACATGTTCTAACTATGTCAGTAAGGTGAAACTGCCTTCTTGTTTTAGCTCTTTACTACAAACACAGGTGTCTTTTTCACAGTCTATTTACTAACATGTTTTTCACATTTTTGTACTTTTTTGATGATTCCACTGTTTCAAATTACCATCAAGCATAGTGCTGAAGTGCTATCTAATGTTCCTAAAAGTAAGAAAGCCGTGGCATACATAAAGGAGAAAAGAGAATGTTAGATAAGCTCTGAATTATTGAGCTGTTGGCCATGAGTTCAAGGTTAATGAATAACAATATATAGTAAATAAGATATCTTTAAACAGAAACACATATAAAACAAGGCTTTGTGTTGATCGGGTGACAAAACTGTTGTGACAGAAACCTAACCCTTTATTTCCTCTAGGAGCAAAGGTACAGTGTTTGTTAATTCAGGATATACAGTAACTTTATAGAACAAAACTATTGTTAATAACTAGAATTGACTGTAAACAATAACTAGAGGTAAAATAGCACAATGTCTAGGATTAGTTTCAAAATAATCCATTGGTGGTAGAGGGAGCAGAGATAGAGAGAATAGAGGTTTTTAGATGAAGCAAGATTGGCCATGTGTTGACAATTGTTCAAGGTGAGTGACCAGTAAGCATGAGAGTTAATTAATATATTCTGCCTTTGCAACTAATTAAACGTTTTCCATAATAAAAAGTAAAGCATATACACACAAACATGTCTACATAGACATCTCTCCAAAACATTCACAAGGACATATAATAAAGTACTAAAAAGGTCCATACACAAAAAGATTATGATAAGGCTATTTCTCCCAAGGGGTATATTGGTATTTGGAGTACAAGTGGTATAATTCTTTAATTAGGCAGGATTATTCCACTCATTGCAGGATGTTTAGAAATCTCAGCCTCTTTCCACTATGTTAGTAGCACACCTGGTTGAAATCGATGATGCAGGCAAAGCCTTATCCACAAGGCTACTCATTACAGTACAATTATAGTATTTTAAAAAATAACCCTAATGTAAAACAAAATGACCATGGTTAAATATAAATATGCTACATCAAAATAACAGAATACAGTATAACCCTAAAATTATTATAATTCCTTTGAAGACAATGAGATAACAACATAACATTGACATCCACAAATCACACTACCTTGAATATAGCTTTATCAGCATGGAAAACAAGAAAAGGGGCCATACATGGACTATACATTTGTCAAATATCTTAAAGAGAGAAGCATAGGTTCATAGAGACAAACAAACCAGATAAGAAAAATCATAATCCAAAACCTAAAGTCAACAGTGCAAGAGGATGCTGTTTTTCACAGAAAAGGCCCCAGAGAGGCTCTAAGTACACAATTAGTAAATACAGAGAGCAGAAGCCCATAGGAATCAAGACAATTAATTAAGAAACCATCTACCAGAAGCTGGGTCTCCCACTCATCCATGTTCAGAACAGCTACCTGCACCATTTACCTAGAGCAAAATGCCCAAAGACTGCTTTCAAAACAGCCATCTGAATGGCAAAGATCCTAGTATGGGTGCTAGAACAAGCAATAAACTCAGAAAAAGGCCCGACTTAAAGAATCTAACTCTTTTTCACTACGATGAAGTCCATCCACTACACACCTTTCAGGAAAATCTGTCCATAGGCGCCTCCTCTACTCCTTATAAAAAGCCTACAGTCAATCATTACATTCAGAGAAACCTCAGAAACAGATACACAAAAAAACAAAGCAAACCCCTACAATCAACATACCTACATAAAGCAATGTAGACTTTCATAGAAAAAAACATGATCAATCAGTGAATAAACTCAACATCAAAGAGAAAGACTAGGAATTTTGTTTTTATTAATTTAAAGAAAAGACTAGGAAGCAGACTAGAAAGAACAAACAGAAGTTACCCAACAGAAAACAGATAATACAAGAAACAGAAAAGAACTTAAAAATTATAAGCAGAAACATTAAAAAGTTACTCTTTTAAAGATTGCTTTTAAAAAGGAAAAATCAAATAAGTACTTTCCTAAATGTAAAAATTTGATTTCTAAAATAAAAGAATTCAGATAATGAAGTAAAGAAGCTTAGTCCATTTGGACTATTATTGTAAAAATACTTTAAATTGAGTAATTATAAACAACAGAAATGTATTGCTCACAGTGCTGGAGGCTGAAAAGTCCAAGATTAAGAACCAGCAGATATGGCGTCTGGTGAGTGCCTGTTCCTCATAAATGATGTCTTCTGTGTCCTCACATGGCAGAAGAAGAGGGAGGATCCCTCAAGACCCTTTCATAAAGGCACTAATCCCATTATGAGGGTAGAGCCCTCAAGATTAAATCACTTCTCAAAGGCCTCACCTCTTAAAAAAACACATTAGGTACTACATTCCAATATATGAATTTTGGAGGGACAATAACATTCAAACCATAGCACCAAGCAAAGAGAAAAAAATCCACTTACTGAAAGAAAAAGTAAGAAAGTCATTCAGGAGATACTTCAAAAAGATGAAAAGATGGAAAACATGACAAAGAAAAAAAGACAAAATCCAGAAGGTCCCAACATAAAAGGCACTACATCTAGAGTGCCTTTTATGCATGCTAACAGAGTGCCTAAATAAAAATGAATAAACAGATAAATAAACAATGAAGAAAAAATATAAGAGAAGAATATTTTTTCAATCAAACGAAAATCTTAAGTTCTGAGGTTGAAAAGTCTCACCAAAGCCTAAGAAATTTTTAAAAGATACAAATAAACAGATGATGTTGAAGTTTCACATTATCACATATAAAAATAAAATGTTAAAAGCTTCAAGCAAACATCTAGAAAGAAACAAAAGTTACACTGGCATTTTGCTCCTTGGTAGCATCACTGTATGCCAGAAGAAAACAGTGCTCTACTTTCAAAAATCCAGGGGCAACTACATGGACATAAAATTATACGTTCAGCTGAAGTATCAACCAAGCATAAGGGTAAAAGAAAGATATTTTCAGTCATGTAAGGAGTCAGAAAATGTACCACCTGTGCATCCTGAGAAAATAATTCAACAAAAAAGAAAAGGAAGATGTGGGATTCTAGAAACTGTGGAATAAAGTTCAGCAATACAAAAGAAAACCTAAGACAACAACTGTGAGTAGGCTTATAGCGCAATTGGTCTAAACCTATACCATAAGCCAAAGAGACCGAGGAAAAATGTCCTCAGCCTATGATACAAATGTCTGACAAAAAAAAAATAGGCATTCTTTATAAGAGAGGAAAAGAAGGGCAATCAGAAATTCCAGGGGGAAAATGTTGAGGAAGCCTATGGTTTAAAATTAGACCTGGCCGGGTTCAGTGGCTCAGCCTGTCATCCCAGCACTTTGGGAGGCTGAGGCAAGTGGATTGCCTGAGCCCGCGGGTTCGAGAGCAGCCCAGGCAACTTGGCGAGACCTCGTCTCTTAAAAAAAGCGGGCATGGTAGCACGCGCCTGTAGTTCTGGCTACTTGGAAGGCTGAGGCAGAAGGATCACTGGAGCCCAGCAGGTCGACTGCACTCCAGCCTGAGCAACAAAGTGAGATTCCAACTCAAAAAAAAAAAAAAAAAAAAAAAATTAAACAGACCCAAATGGAGCACAATTTAGGTAATGAATGGACTATAAAGAAAGATAATCGATTTGACTTTGATCTTTAGAATAGCATTTTTGGACAGGTTGATGGCATACCATTTTCACTTCTCAGTAGGTCCAAACATACTACATGGTTCTCCAGGAAATATTTACATAGTCATAAAATTATAAATGCCCACTTACAGGTTTCCAATTTCAGAATTCAAAATCTAAGGTATCCCACAGTGTGATCTATAAACTACAACAGCAGAATTATTTTAAACTTTACTTTTAAACCTGGACCCCAACCTTAGAGATTCAACAGATCAAGTTGAAAGTCTCAGATATATTCATTTTACAAATTATCCAAATATATCTAATGTACAATAAATTTTGAGATTCACAGCTATGAACCAGTAATCTCCAAAATTTCTCATTATACATCTTATCAGCAAAGTTTTGAATACCTATTTCTAATATACAATAGGTATAAACTATATATATTTTATATGAATATATATTATGTATATTATAAATATGAAAAATAGAAATTATAAAGAATGAGAAAAATAACCTAACAATATTTTAATATTTGCTTCTGCTCAACTAAGAGGAAAGTAAAAATTAAGGCTATGTTTAAAAAGTCGAAAAAATTAATAAAAGGAGACGATGATAAAGAAAGAATCATAGACATGACTATTGAAGTCCCAGTAAGTCCAGAAGGCTTATTCTGCTTAAAAAAAAAAAAAAAAAAAAAAAGAGAGACAGAGAGAGAGAAAACCTGAGAGTGATCACATTTTACCTCAAGGATGATTGAAGCAGTAACAAGGATACTTCAACAAAAGACTTAATTCTAATCATCAAAAGGAAAAAAATGATTGATACATTAGACATACAAGCAACATGAGGAGAAACTGGCTATACTATTTTAAGAGTTGACAATAACCAAGGAAAGTAAAATTAAACACAGTCAGGCAGGCATCACAGATTTTTAACAAATCAAATTCAGACAATATTGGAATGATGCAATCATCATTCCAATTTTTTAAAAAAGAAAAGGAAAAGGTATCCATATGCTTAGCTTCTCATTTAGGAAATATAATGAAACCCGTTGAATAGGAAAACAAGTGTTGTAATTGCAGGGCTAAGTGTCATGGGACTACTGTATACCAAATGTTTGATAAGGAGTACCCGCATTACTCCACTGTTTCTAATGACCAAGGAGAGACCCAATAATCTATAGTTAAATGACTGGGCATCCCCTACAGACTAATAAGGAGTGCTAAGTGAACCTATTCCAGAACACTTTACTCTGTTCTGGTAAGGTCATCCCAGGCTTTCAAGTATCCACTGCAATTATCTTAGGGGAAAATTGAGTCACATCTAGTAAGTTCCCTATGGGGGCACTCTAGAGTAAAAAGCCAAACAACAGAGACTGCCAACGTTTAGAGTTGAGCTATCACACACACACACACACACAAAATTCACACAATGCCTAAGCCATAGTTCTATCTCTTTCCTGCAAACTTCCCAATATGTCAGAGTGTGAGCAGGAAACAGGGCCTAACTGTACTTGGTGAATTGGAACCCTTGTAATAAATCCAATAATTATAAAATTTTGCTCCATATTCACTTAGAAATTAAATACAACTTTTTATGGCATTAATGACAAGTTTTAATGTTAATACTAAATAGAAACAAATTCAACAAACCAAAACTCGTGAAAAAAATAATTTGGGAACTCACCTTTCCACAACCAAACTGATTGCTTTTGTGAAATCTGGGCTTGTCACCTGAAGACGTTTCCACAAAGACCATACAAACTCTTTATCAGCCTTAAAGGAAAAAAAAAGATGTCAAAAAAGATAAGACACTACATTAAATTTAAAAATAAAAAAACATAATCGATTCCTAGATCTATAACTATACCAATAGGTTATCTTTAAAAAATATGTCAGAAAGACTTTTATTTTTAAAAATTCTTACAGTACTTACCCACATTCACGTGTACTTAGTCTGTCACCCACATTTTGGGGGCACAAATGGTGAAATGCTGAAAATCAAGGTAAATTTGCTCTAAAAGGAAATTCTCCACCAGCCACAACTGCATTTTTCAGCTCTCCTTTTCAGCAAAACTCCTTGTAAGAGCTGCCTATCACTGTCTCCATTTCCTCACCTCCCATTTACTCCGTAAGGTCCTCTTAAAAGATTTCTCTCTGCCGGGCTCTGTGGCACAGCCTTTAATCCCAGGTGAGGCGAGTGGATTGCCTGAGCCTGCGGGTCCGAGACTCACCCGGGCAACTTGGCGAGCCCTCATCTCTACAATAAATCAAAAATTAGACGGGCATGGTAGCGCACGCCTATAGTTCAAGCTACTGGGAAGGCTGAGGTGGAAAAACCCTGGAAGGCCGGAAGGTCGGCGCTGGGGTGGCCCTGAGCGTCCCCAGCCTGGGCAACCAAGTGAGACACCCACTCAAAAAAGAAAAGATTTCTCTCCCCACTATTATGCTAAAATCATTTTTCAAGGTCTTCTATATTGCCAGTGGACAATGGACAGCTTCAATCCTTATTGCCTGGGTTAGTTGTTTTTAACCCTGGCTGACAGGAGTCACTTTGGGAGCTTTTAAAAAAAAATAGGGATGATCTAGGCCTGGTATAGTGGCTCACACCTGTAATTCCATCACTTTGGGAGGCCAAGGCAAGAGGATTCCTTGAGCTCAGGAGCTCAAGACCAGCTCAGGCAACAGAGTGAGACTTCATCTCTATAAAAAAATAAAAATAAAATTAGCTGGGCATGGTGGCACATGCCTGCAGTCCCAGCCACTCAGGAGGCTGAGGCAGAAGGATCACCTGAGCCCAAGAGGTCAAGGCTACCTGTGATCGTGCCACTTCACTCCAACCAGGGCACGAATGAGACTCCAACTCATTAAAAAATAGATAGATAGATAATCTAGAGATTCTGAATTAATTAGTGTCAGGTTAGGTCCAAGCACCTGTATTTTTTAAAAGCTCCTCCCTCAAGTGAATTTCTGTAGTCTAGGTTGAGAACCACTATTTAAGAGACCTCATATCAGACCTTAATTTTACATACCAACTCTAAGACTCCATCTCTAAGATTCTGTCTAGCAATTTCCTCTACTCTTAGGTCCAGACATGTATTCCAACTGCCTATTAAACAATTCCACTTGAATGTCTAACAGACATCTTAAACTTGTCCAAAATAAGATTATTGATTCCTTACCCTCTCATAAATCTGCCCCTTTGCATCTCAGAAAACGACACCACTCAATGGATCAAAGATCTAAGTAGGAGTCAATCTTGGTTGCTTTTTTTCCCTCACACTTCATACCCAAACCGTATTAGACCCTATTGGCCTTATCCATACAATACATCTCAATTCCGACCACTCTTACTACTTCCACCACTGTCACCCTAGTCCAGATAAATTCCCTTTCTTGCCTAGCTCTCTACCATGATCTCCCAGGCTTACAACTCAAAACTTTCCAATGGGTTCCCATCAGATTAGGAAAATAATCTCCAGGCTTTAAGACCCCAAATGATCTGGCCCCACGTAAACCTTCCCAACCTCATCCATCACTCTCTGCCTTGTTCACACAGATTTTTTTTTTTACTCAACTTAAACCAGGGACTTTGTACATACTGAACCTTGGGTTTTTATATAGATTATTCCCTCACTTCATTCAGGTCTTTGCTTAAATACCTCCCCAAAAGAATTCTCCCCTGACTAGGGGTCTGTAATAGCCACCAATACCATCAAGTTTCTGGTAACTCCTTGCCCTTTTTCAACTTTTTTTCACAGCACATTTTACTTAATACTTCTGTGAATGGTCAGTTGTTTGGATTTACTTTGTGGCAAATACTTCAATTTGTTACTGTCTCCATCAGTCATTCTCTCCTTTTTGAGTTACAGAAATCATTTTGCCCAGCTAACAGACTGGCCACTCCTAGCTTATGGGCTATGTGACAAAGTTCTGTCAGTGAAATAGGAGTGTTATTAGAAATTCATAGAAAATCTTAGACTTAGACTTATGTCTACTCGCCATGTGAGAAGTATTCTTCCCAGTTTGTTGCTGATTATTTTATATATGAGAATTCTTTTGGAAAAAGAAAGCTAATAATTTTATCTCAAATGTATCTATCTCTTCCATTATGGTTTACGGATTTTACGTGCCAGTTTAAAGAGACTTTCTCTACTTCAAGATTAAAAATATATTTACTCACTTTTTGTTCTAGAATTTGTTTTTAATTTTTCAATTGACAAAAATTGTGTATAGTTATGTTGTACAGCATGATGTCTTGATACATGTATGCACTGTGAAATTGCTAAGTCAAGATAAATAACATAAATGCTGCCTCAGATGCTCATACCTTTTTGTGATGAGAATACTTAAATTCTACCCTACAGAATTTTCAAGTATATAGTTTATTGTTATTAACTATAATCACCATGTTTGTAACTAGGTCTGGTGATTAGGAAAACAAAGTAAGTTTTTTGTGAACAATAAAATGCTACAAATGTATTGTGGAACCATCGTATGTATGAGTTTTGGAAGTTTTTTAGTTATTTAGATACTACAACATTACTATAACATGTTCAGTTTAGATTATACTTCAAATTACTAAAAAGATTCTCTCTTTCATACACAAAACATAAAGTGGCTCAAAAACCACAGAAACAGTGTCCAAACTGTGGCAGACATTATTAATACAAGAAAACCACTGTCAGTCAGTCTCTTTATTTTTTCCTATGTTTCCCTTGCTTCAGGCACTTAAAGACATTATTTTAAATTTGTCAAATAAAAACCTTTAAAATTACTCATTATGAAATTCTTTATTCTCACTACAAACTTCCAAATAGAATTAAATAATCTAAGGTTGAAAAATAAAAATTCCTACCCCTTCTCACAAAGTTTGTTAATCTCAGTCTATGAAACAGTTGACTAAATGATAGGCAACTGGTTCTAAATTTCCTTGGAGGTGGACTGGTTTTGCCTTTCACTATAAGCGGGTATGAAAATAGATTCCATCTATACAAAAACAGACACCCAAAATGGCCTTTCTTCATTCGGTTCCAGCACCTAGTTTAGTTTTTGGCAATGTATTAGGCCCTCAATTGACCTTTACTAGAGAAATGAATTCAACAAACATCTGAAAACTGTTTCCTACATTTAAACAAATAACTTGGCTTACCAGAACTGAGGGAAACCATGTCAAGAGTTTACATACAAAGTATGGCACAAAGCAGCCACTTAGTAAATTATAAGCATGAAAAATAATTACACAAAAAGATCTACCTACTAGAATACTGCTACTGAGAACTGAAAGAAATTACACAATACATTCGCCAATATTTTGTCTTTGTGAATGAATAAACAAGGTTTCGACACACCTAAATTTCTAAAATAAAATATAATTGGCTGAGTTCTCTGGTCATATAGTCTTCAAATATCACAAGCTTTGAAAGTTAATTTCATCACTAAAGTTGGTAATGAACACGTATTTCATTTAAATGCCCTAAACATTTTTTCCTGAAACTGGTTTACAGGTTTAGTAAATATTTTTGGCTGATACCAAAAATAAAACTTTATACACACTATGTAAACATAACATTACTTTTTCTATGTAAACACATTACTTTTTCTCATCAGGTATTCTGCCAATGGTGATGAGTGTGCACATATACAATTCCCAGCATCCTTTGTCACAAGCAGAACACATTCTTGAAATGTATAATCAAAATTAGAAGTATAATGGAGTTAGTTTCTAAATCAATGAGATAAGGCATAAATGTGATGGGCACAAAACTACCCTTTGGAACACCCTTGAAAAATTCCTTAGGAAAAAGTTACATTCGCAAGCTAACCTACTAATCTCAGGAAGTCCAATACAAACAGCTTTTCTTCTCCCCACACTGAAATTAATCACTTTTTGTTCATCTGAGCATTATCTGTAGTTTGCTTGCTAACCAGGGGGCCATGTTTTTTCAAAGTTTAGCTAGTACCATCACATAGTGAGATGAGATGTCCGTATTAAGAAGAACACAGTTGTATTCTATTACATGCCCATTCTGAGGCATTCCAAAGAAGTAGAATGGAACAGGGAATCACTCAAAAGTGTTTTCTCCACCACCACATACAACTGAATTCCCGTAAGTTGAATGGAGGGGGGAGCTAACTTAAATGAAGCTACTACTTATGACTATGAACGAATTAGCAGCATCTCTCTCCCCAACTATATTTCACCCATTAGTGGGTTCTGAAATTAATTTAGTAGATCTGGACGGCATTTTTTAAAGAGTAAAATGAAAAACATACCAGGATTCATGGCACACGGTCACGGTAGATGCTCTCTGAAATTAGATGCTGGTGTCTGTGTGTGTGCTTACTAGGTTGAGATGTAAAATGAATTTTACTTTGGCTTTTAATTTCTAGTACAGTTTTAATACCAAGTGTTCTCGGGTACTGACTTCTAGCTTAATAAATAAGTGGAAGAATGAATTTTAAAAGATGTAAAAGAAAATAATTAACTACTTAACTGCTTCTTTACAAAGCAATTAGGAGTTCAATTGCTATTTTTCCCAAGTTTCCCCAAGAGCAGGAGTCTGGCTTGACTAAAGTTTTATGGTGTGGGATACTGCCAACCTCATCCCACATTACTCAACGCCTGTGATCATCTAACAAAATCTAAAGAACCATCGTTCTAGACTAATTTGACCATCTCTACATATCAAGGTCACAAAAGCCAACTCCATGTTTGGAACCACATTTCTAAAGAATGCAATAATGAATGGATTCGGGGAAAGAGGTTCACTGGACTGTTTCCAACAGACTGACTTCCTTAACCACGCCAGTTCTAAAAAGTAAGTTTAGCTCCTTGGCCAGCTAAACCCATAACTATAGGAGGAGGCAGAAGTAGGGTGAAAGTGTGTAGGAAACACTGGCAAACAATGCCTTGGAGTAGGATCTTTATCATAGGTCCACATCTTGAAACTCCCCAAGGGTGAGGTCTACAGATGACAGTCATTGGTGTCTTTTACTTATCCCTTTGCTCCTTAGCTAGTAAAGAACAGAAAATGGGGAAATGAAAAGTGGGTAGCCCGTAAGTCTCCCAAACTTCACCAAAGGCCTATTCCATTTGAACAAGATAATCCTGCTAATACTAATACAGCCCGGCTTAGGCCGCAAGGGAGCAAAAGAATCCTATCAGAACAAACTACGAGACAGAACAAATGTCACCATTTGTTTTATTCATCTAAACTGAGGCCACTGTTCACAAAGCGACCTCGGTGTTCAGCGGTTCCTACGCGACTTCTACCTCGAAGACAGAGTGACTTAAAGGTCTAACGTTGTGAGTTCCCAACATTTAGTCTCCCGGCCCTGTACAAAAGTTCTGGTGAAGTCCGAGGCGGGTGATAAGGAGGCAAAACTAAAGGAAAACCGAATCTCTACGAGCGTGAGTACAGTCAAGCTCATGCCTGGGACACAAACTACAACCGACAGCGACGCTGATGCACCTGGTCTAGTAAATGCTCTTCGCCTGCAAGACCACGTGCACTAGGAGACGTCCCACTCGAGGCCGACTACCGGATCCCTGGAGTCGGTTCATTCATAGGCACCGAACGTCATGCACCGTGTGTGCGGTCCCGGCCCCGAGACGCCCCAGAAAGTTGGGGTCCCTGGGGACGACTTTTTGACTATGCAAAACCAAAGGCCGGCGTGGGTTTGAACATTAAAAACAGGCCCCTTCCCCGGATGGGCTTTATTTCAGCAAAAGTGTTTTCACGTTCCTGCCCAGGCCACCTCGTGGACCGCGCGTGCTGCACTCCCGGGCGCCAGGGTCCCACGGCAGCCGCCGACCGAGGACCCGGGCTTCGGGGGAGCGGCGGGGGTGCGAATGCGGGCATCCAGGGGGCCGGGAGCCCCGGGCCGGGGGTCGAGGGGGCCGGGCGCGCCCCTTCCCTCCAGCCCCGGGCGGCGCGCCGAGCAGGGTGTGGGCGCCGGGCGGCGGCGGCGGCGGCGCCGGGCGGGGCCGGGTCGGTCCCGAACCCGCGGGGCCAGGGCGCGCGTGCCACGCCCGGCCCGGCGGCGGCGGCGGGAAAGGCCGGGGGCGAGGCCTCGATACCTGACACAGGGCCAGCTCCTCCTTGAGGCTGCTCAGCTCTTCCTCCAGCAGCTGCGTCCGGGTCGCCATCGCCTCCTCGACCGAGACGCCCTCGGGCCGCCCGGACCCCACGGGCGCGCTGAGGAGGGGAGCCTGAGCCGCAGCCGCCCCCCCGGGCCCTCGCCGGCCCCCCGCCGCGTCCCCGCCCCGCCCGGGGAGACCGCCCGGGTCCGCGCCGACCTCCCGCGCAGCGCCGCCGAGGCCCGAGGCCCTCCGCCCGACGCGTGGGGACCGGCGGCCCGGCGGGCGCGCGGGGGGCGGAGGCAGCGGCGACGCGGCGGGACGCGCCGCCATGGCCGCGGCCGCTAACGGGTCCGGCGCCCTCTCGGAAGCCCCGCCCCCCGCTCCCCGCTCCCGGCCCGCGCCCCGCCCGCCGGGCCCGGGCGCCGAGCTGCGCCTGCGCGAGTCTTTTCCCGCCTCGGCGCGCGGGGTCTCGTGCTCGCGGGCCCGGGCCGGCCTCCCGGCGGGCCGCGCGCCCCCCGCCTTCGGCGTCGGACTGCGCAGGCGCCGTGGCCCGAAGCGCGGAGGCCGGCCTGGCGTCCCACTCCTTGGGCTGCCCCCGCCCCCCGCGGCGTCTTTGGCAAGCCCGGGCTCCCGACCACCCTGGGGTGCGAGTCCCCGCTCCGCAACTCGTCGGTCGCGTCTCCTGGGCCGCCCTGGGGCGCCGGCCGCGAGGCTCCTCTCTCCAGCGACGTCGGAAGCGCCTTGGGGCCCGGGGATGCGCGCGACACTGCAGCGTCTTCCTCTCGCCCCCTGACTGCACGGCTGTCCCGCCCCCGACCCCCGGCGGGCGGAGGTCCGGGAGGCGCGGGAAGCCTGGGGCCGAGCCGGGGCTGTCACGCGGCTTTCCCGTCCGGATGAACGATGGTCCTCGGCGCGCCCTTGGTCCTGGTTTTGCCAGGGCCACGGTGGCCTTCGGGTTGCGTGGCAGCGTGTCCCATGCGTGGGCTGGACATCGGAGGAGCCCGTCCCGCGTCGCCCGGCGGTGCGGGTCCTTGGCCCAACCTGACACGAGCCATCTGGAGCGTGGTTGAGGAAACGAGACCTCCTTTCTCTGTCTCGCTCTCCTCTGGCAGTTTCCCACTACTGCCAATCCCTTTCTTATAGTATTATAATTGTTCAAGGTTCACTTATGAGTGAG
>CAUYQG010199290.1:0-11548 GCA_963574415.1 Tarsius wallacei | reverse complement strand
CAGGCGTGCTAATTTTTTTGATTTATTGTAGAGATGAGGTCTCGCTTGCCCAGGCGGGTCTCGAACCCGCGGGCTCAGGCAATCCACTCACCTCAGCCTCCCAAAGGCGCGGGATTACAGGCTGAGCCACCGAGCCCGGCTTGTTTCTACTTCTTTGGGGCATGTATCAAAAACCAGAAGTACTATGTCACATGTAAATCTGAACTTAACATTTGAGATACCGCCCAGTACTTCTTCAATTGCCAGACCATTTTATAATACCAGAAGCAAAGTATGAGGTTCCAATTTCTATACATCCTCTCTGTTGTTTCTTTATTTTCTTTATGTATTTTCGCATAGCTATTCTAGTGACTGTGAAGTGGTATCTCATTAACTTGCATTTCCCTAATAATTGGTGATGGTAAACTTCTTTTCCCATGCTTATTGGCCATTTGCATATTTTATTTTAAGAAATGCTTATTCAAATTCTTGACCACTTTTACTTAAGTTATTTGTGTTTTAATGTTGATTTACAAGGGTTGTTTATATATTCTGGATACTAGATCTTATCAGAAAAATGATTTGCAAATATTTTTCCCTATTCTGTAGGTTATCTTTTCACTTTATTTTATATTTTGATGCACATAAGGTTTTCATTTTCATTAAGTCAAATTCATCTGTTTTTTTCTTTTTTGTGTCAAACCTTAAAACAACGGGCTATTACAAGATCAAGAAGTCCTAAACCTATGCTTCCTTCTAAAAGCTTTGTAGTTTTGGTTCTTACATATATAAACACACAATTAAAAGGTAGTCCAGCAATTCTATTTCTAGTTATATAACCAGAAGAACTTCAATAAATGTATGTACATTATATTCATAGAAGCATTATTCAAATTAACCTAAAATATAGAAACAGCTGAATATCCATCAATGGATGAATGGATAAACACATTTTGCTATACCCATACAATGAAATATCATTCATCCTTAACAAAGAGAGAGGTATTAAAACATATAATAATATTAATAACCTTGAAAGCATTCTGCCAAGTAAAAGAAGGCAGGCACAAAAGGTAGCATAATGTATGATTTTATTTATATGAAATATCCCGGTAGATAAATCCGTAGAAGCAGAATGCAGATTGGAGGTTTGTTGGGGCTGGAGAGAGAGAAGAATGAAAAGAAACTGCTTAATGTGTACTGGGTTTTACGTTGTAATTATGGGACTGGTTTGGAACTAGATAGAAGAGCTGCTTTCACAATATTGTGGTTATAGTAAATCCTGCTGAATTGTTTATTTTAAAATGGTTAATTGTATGTTAGGTGAACTTCCACTTAACAAACTATTATCAAACTGCATTTCTACTTCTAATGTAACATCTGATATTGCATAAACACAGTGGCTTTTTTCAGTCTGAATGTTCTGAACGCTACAATAGATTTTATAAAAGGTTGTACATATTGTCAAGCATCCTGGGTTTACCAAGAGCCATAGGCATGCAAGGAAAATGTGGCCTTTTTGGTTAGAACTTTATGGCCCACAGGGGAAATACAGGAATAAGGGGTGGAGGCAGAATATGCTTTCAGATAAGAATAAAATGAGGTGGGTATTCCTTTTTTTTCTTTTTCTACTTGTGTCTTTTTTTAAGTGCCTCTTTTTCTTTCCTAATACTACCCCAATTTATTTAATTTTCTCTGGACATTTAACACAGCCTCTATTCTCCAATGTTTGAAAAGTAGGGAAAAAAAATCCCTAACTGGAACAATAAGACACCTCTCTGAACAGACAATACTTGAAAATGTGTCGAGTTCCATCCCTAACTAGAACAAGATACCTCTGTCTGAGCAAATAACTTGAAAATGTGTCAAGTTCCATTCTGTCACATGTTCTCACTCATAAGTGGACATTGAAAATTTATCATAATACTATAAGAGGAGGATTGTTAATAGTGGGAAATTGCCAGGGGTGGGAGGACGGGATTGGCAGTACTAGGATTCTGCCAGGGGAGGGAGGGTACACCTCATCAACAAGGATGCCTGCATAATGAACATTTGTATACTTAACCCTGAATTGTACCCCGCATCTTTTTTAAAAATCTTTTTTTAAGTTCCATTCTGTCAAGGTACTTTTCTTTCCTGGCAAGAGAACACTGTTAAGGTCCCTACTCCTTGCCTTCCTGGACTGCCTTAGACTGCCCATTTCTGGGTAAAAATACCCAGCTACTGGTGGATTCTGTGAATCTCCAGTGTCCATCTCATACATTTCCTTTTGTTTATATGATAACAAATTGGTTTTTATTTGCATGTGAAGAATCCCACTTAATGCATTATATATGTTTAAAATATTTTAAAATGTGTACATTTGTTGAGTAATAACATTTGCCTGACTGTTCTGAAATGTGGAATCAATGCCTTCAAAACTCAATAATTTATCTTCCTAAGTATCCCATATAAAAACTATTCCCCCAAATGCTAATTGACATCATATGATCATATTGTTGGTGAGTGTTCCATAGGTTTGGGAAATGAAGAAATGGGTGTGTTTGGAAAGGTTTAAGTGGAGATCAAAAAGACAGGAGAGAAATTTTGTACCCAAATATGGAGATACTGGATAATTAAGTGACTTAATATTGTGAAAACAAAAATAAGACTCAGTACATTACACCACATATAATGCATAGTATCAACTATATAAATACACTAAACGGATTATTTAACCTGGCCCCAAATCTAAACACTTCAGTTCATTTGTATACTGTCTTCCTAGATGTATCTGCCCACTGAAAACTGGATTCCACCAATTCCACCATTTCCTCTTCTAGTGTTGTTCTTTAGATTTAACATCCCAGACTTTTTTAAAGATTTGGTGAAACTGTGTAATTTTTTCTTACCAAAAGAGTGTGAGAAGAGATGACTGTCACACTGATGAAGAAAGCTTTAATTCAGATATATCTTCTTTACCATCTTTCTCTTTCTGCTGGTTTGACCCAAGCAAGTGTGGCTATTTTGGGAGCTACATATTGGAGGTGGTGGAATAGCAAAATATAAAGGGTTGCGTTTCTAATTAACATCACTTAGGGAAGGGCCATGTGTGATCAAGAACAATTGCTTTTTTATTAGAAGGCATAGAAGTAAACTTTTATAAAGTTTGAGATATTATGTATTTTTAGATTTGTTTGTTACAGTCAGCATTACTTTAACACAGAGAGAGAAAAAGAGAGAGGAAGAATGAATACTGCATTGTAGACATTTATATATTTGTATGACTTAGGCCTGCAGATACACATTTCCTTAATTCACTCAGTAAATGGTTTTTGAAATTCTACTTTATGCTAGATATTCTGCCAAAAGCTATGGATAAAACACAGTTTCTGATTTTCTAGAGTATCCTTTATCAATCTTTTGGTCCATGACCATTTTGCAATCTTAAAAATCTTTTAAAAATATGCACGTGGTTTATATATTTATATTTACTTGCATCTACTATAGTAAACATTAAAACTAAATTTTAAAAATTTTGTATTTATCTAAAACAATAAAAATCCATTACAGGTAATGTAAATGTATGTATGAAAATAATTATATTTCCCAAAACAAAATTTATTAAGAAATGTAGGGATTTTACATTTTTGCAAATATCTTCAATGTCTGGCTTTATAGAAAATAGTGGAATTCTCAGATCTGATTCTGCATTGACTGCGTTATGATATGTTGTTTTGATTGAAGTGTATGACAAACATTTAGCTTTGCTCATATAAGTAGCTGGGGGAAAAAATGAGACTATTCAAAGTCTTCCCAGATAAATATGGCTATCATATTTTTGATACTACACTCCAAATAAACAAGTGACATTTTCTTAAATATTGGGCTCATTTTGGAACCTGAAGCTATATCGATAAAAAATTCATACTCTAGTATATTAAAACCCATTGGCTTCTCTTGCATATTGAATAGCTACTTTACCTACATGTGATTATGTAACACCATGTGTTAATAATTTGAAAGATTTTAGTTCATCCGTGTCATTATATCTTCTTTTTTATTATATTCTTAAAAATAATATTCATTCACATCACCAGTGATAGCATCAGCAACGTTTTTGAGTACTGAAAACCTATTAGGCCTGTGGTGATAGATATAAGGTTTCCAAATCTTATTTTTATTTGAAAGAAAGTTCAAATTTCATCTTAGTTTACAAATACTGTCAGTTTTTGTTTTGTTTTTGGCCATGAAGTAACAAACACTTTTGATTCATTTTTTTAAAATTTGCCAAATACTGCAATCTGAATAACTCATAGTTTGTTTTTCAGTTGGCTTTTCATGCACAAAAAAAGGAGTTCCGTGAAAACAGTGTTTTTTTAGCTAAGAACTCAAGCAATAGCAAAATGGTTGTATTTTTTACAATCATGCTCCAGTATGCATACTCCAATATTTTGTAATAGTTAGAGATCTATGTTCAAGTGCTGAGACTGAATCAAATTAATGATCCTTAGCGAATTATCAAGGGCATAAGTGGTGATGTCAAGAAATCTCACGATGGCCACCAATGCCTTTCCCTACCACTGCTTTGATCCACACTAAGGCACCAGCAGTAGGACCCACTGCTTTTCACCTTCAGGGCAAACATCAGCATGCTTGTTCCAGGAACTACTTGTTCAATACTTGTCTATTTGAGTGTCTCTGTGTTTATTGTCAAGCAGTCACATAAAAGAAGACCTTTGGTGGCTACATGTTGTTCCTAATGGATAAAAATACACACAAAATGAAAATCCCAGTCAGACATGGAGATTAATCCATTTTTAATGCAAACATACGGCCCTGCATATACGATATTAAGTCAGCCTTCATATTGGCAGCTAAATCTTTGTATCAGTGAGATATTGCATCAAGAAAAAGCAGCAGTTCTGTAATTTATTTTACTAGACCTTGATCTAGCCAATATTCAGCAATGTTTACATTGCAAAACTTTTACATTCCCTTACCTATTATGTATCTCTCTTCAGTAATTGCAACATGCATATTGCATATTGAATAGCTACTTTACCTACATGTGATTATGTAACACCATGCGGTAATAATTTGAAAGATTTTAGTTCATCCATGTCATTATATCTTCTTTTTTATTGCACTTAGGAAGTATCAATGCTTGCTTTTCTTCTTTTAATTTGAAGAAAAAAGGCAACAAAATGTTTTGACTTTAAATGAGCACATAAAATCTTCACCAAAAATATTCAATTTTTTTAACTTCGAATGATTGATCACAAAATGATAATGAAATCTACCTGACGCCATATTACTACTTGAAGTAACTTGTTGAATAAGATACAAGAAATTCAAAGTAATTAATTAAGGGAAAGATATATATTTGACCATATTTTATTCCTAATTTAAACCTCCGACTAAATTGTTTTTTATTTATTTTTTTAAATATTTTTAATTGGCAAATATAAATTGTACTTCTCCATGGGATGCATAGTGATGTCTTGATACATATAATGTATGGTGAGAAGATCAGGATAATTCGCATATCCAATATCCTAGTCATTTATAATTGCTTTCTATTGGAAACATTCAATATCTACCTCATGGCAATTAAGAATATATAATATTGTCCACTATAGTCATCCTATAGTGCTATAGGATGCCAAAACTCATTCCCCCAAGGTAGCTGTAGTTTTGTATCTTTTAATAAATATCTTCTTATTTGTTCCCGTCCCCTTACTTTTCCTAGCCTCTAGATGGCTTTTTTAATCAGAATTTTCCCTTTCACAAGATAGAAAACTATGTCATCAGTCATCTTTAAGTTTTTAAGCATTTTTCGGTAAATAGTAAAGATTTACCTTGAGAAAGCTGTCTTCAGATCTTCCTTTTGAAACCCAACTATCCATCTTTAAATATAGGAAAACCATATTATAAATAATATTCTGATATATCAGAATAAAATTTTACTAAATAGTCAAATCATAACTTTGAAAAATAAAAAATAAGACTTTTTGGAAAAAGTATTATTTCAAAGTTAGACAGTGGTGTACTTCTTAATGTGTTTCCTCACGGGCTTAAGAAAAACTGTGTTTTCAAAATAGTGTTTCATTGAATGATAATGAGGTTATAAAGATTTAGCAGATACAGCTGTAAATAGATCATAAAGGGCCTGTGTAAATACTGAAAATCAGCTTAATTATTTTTTAAGAATGTACATAGTATTGTACTTGGAACATTTTAGGAACACAAAAGCACACAAGCACACATTCCATTAGTCTTCACAGTGAGGATATCATCCCAAATGCTATAACCTGTAGAAAACTCAGTTGTAGAAAACTCAGTTGTAGAAAACAAGAGGTTTTTGAGTGAAAAGGTCACTGATGTGGTAGAATTATTATGTAAAATGTTTTGATTCCCCAGAACCCTAAGACGGTTTATTAAGACCTTCAAAATTTTTTGAGCACATTAAGAAAAGCACTATCTCAGAATTAAAAGTTTAGAAGATACGACAATGTAAAAATTCTCCCTTCATTTTATACAATATTCATACATGTTTTATCACATCCAATAACTCATTTCTTTCTCACAATATCCCTCCCTTCCTGTAAATATGTAAGGGATCAGAAGCCAATTTCTAGTTATAAAAACTGAGGCCACATAACTTGTTTAAGTTTTACATCTAGTAGATCTCAAAGAAATGACCTTTGCACATACTTTTTATTCAGAACATCTATCACATCCACAATACATACTGCATGTGTGCACACAATGTCAAGAACTCAAAATCAGAATATTAATGTAATGGGGAAGCCAATTAAAAGAGAAATAAAGCACAAACAAAAATGCAAGCAACAACGTTTGACATAAAATCTTCCCCCTTAACATGAATAAGCCCATCATTCCCTTTTCTAACCTTCTCAGAGCTACACGATTGTCTCCAGAATAGAAGAATATTTCGACCTTGTCTTTTCTCGCGTTCAGCCCCCGCCATCACCCACCCATGATATGCATGTCTCTCCCTGCCACTTTTTCTGCCAAATATGTGAAAAGATCCTACATAATGATTCACATCTTACCTTATTCCTTTATTGGGTCTTAGAAATGCCAGTCTACAAAGAATGAGATGCAGATAGAAGATATTTTAAATAACCTCTTTTCCCATCTCACATCTGTCACCTTTATTCTAAAAAAAGAAAAGAAACTGAAGGCAAACATATAACCCAAAGAAAATGTATTTCCTTTAACATGAAAGAGTTTAGAAATCTATAATTTATGAGGAAAGATATTATTTAAAATGATAACCCTGTGGATGATTTGACAGTTATTATCTTTTGAAGTGAAGTTTTCATAAGATCAAATGGTGACATATGTTTGGGAAACAATATTATCAATAGCAATTGTTAGTAAAGCTGATTGTCAAATAAAATATATTGAGATGTCTGCTATATGTTCTTAAAGAGACAAATAATAGAAGACATGAGATCGTGATCATCTTTGGTGTGACAATACTTTAAGATTTTTTTTTTTCTGAAGGTGAAAAACTAAGTTGAACAAAACAAGTCATCGTACTGGATTGAGAAAAAACTTAAAAGACCATCTTCCTTTGAACAATGGGGATTACCATCATGTTGCCTCACTGTATTAAGGGTGTAAATTCCCTCATTCTTTTCTCCATACTGGCACAGGTAAAGTGAAAGGAAAACTCTTCACTAAGATGAAAGGGTTTGGTAAAAACAACCTTGTTAATTGTACCCCAATAATATGAGTCCATTACTTTTTTACACAGCATAGACAAAGACAAATGGGAGACTTTGAATTAACTCCCAGAAAATCTTACAAGCACTAAGCAACATCTGGACAAGTAAATTACCAGGACAAAATAAGTGGCTTTGTTGATGTGAAGAGACTTAAATGGGTGAAAAACAGCTGCAAATAAGAAAGGAGAGCACTCAAAGAATGTAAAGAAGAGTAAGGTAATTAAGACCAAGGGTATTAGAAAAAAAACATGCACGAGGCAATGAGGGGTCATATTTCTTGAAAAAATCTCTTCCTTAAACTGGCTACACAGCAAAATTCAAATGAAGTTCCTAAATGAGGGTTTTCCAAAGGTTAATCAGTAAAGAATTCTCTAGAATGACATAGATGGAGAGGTGAAAGGAGAATTCCTCAAAAGAAGTGGGCCAGGATGTCTGGGGAAAGATAACAATGGAAGAATTCCTGACAAGAAAATACACCTCCCATGACATAATAAGAACTATTTTTGGGGAAAAAAATCCTTTGAAAAGCCAGTATAGATCCATTGAGTCTATGTGTTTAAGTCTAGTGCTGCAACTGTAGGCATCATTAAGCCATCTGGGTTCTCAGAGCCATATATTCTTACTTTATGTACTTTGCACTACAATTGATTATTCCTTCTATGATTACTTAGTGGGCTCTCAGTAGAGCCTAGCCATGTGTTCTTCCCTCGTGAAACTTACAATGTAGGAAATAAAGTTTTTCTACACATAAGTTGTTTACAAAAAGCAAATTTGCACATGTAAAACTTGTTATAAGAAAACAAGCTGAGAGCAATAAGAAGGGCAGCACACAGTAACAAGATTGGGCAGAGAGAGGGGAGAGAGAGAGAGAGAGAGAGAGAGAGAGAGAGAGAGAGAGATACAAAAAAAGATTGCTTGACTGAGACCATTTAATAAAGGTGCAAACAGAACCAGATTAGTGGCCCTAGAGACCATCATTGCATCCAAATCTGGTACCCAACAAAACAGCCAATGTTAATAAAGATTATAATGATGATTCTCAAACATACCAACACACACACACACACACACACACACACACACACACACACACACATGCAGAGATGCATTATCGTATATTCATCATATTCTGATTAAAGGGCAAGGAAACAAAATACATGTTGGAGCATATTCCTCAAAAATATTTAAATATAGTATTGTAACTGAAAGTGTATATGAATCTTTTGGGGATGTAATAGAATCACATGTTCAAAATGTTAAATGCATGTGTGGGAGGTGGAATTAGTTTTATTAGCTCTGATCTGGTGTCTGTTTTGCTGTGTTTGTTGCCAAGCATTCCTCATAAAAGTTCAGTTTTGGACCCCTAGTTTCTTTCTTCTGCATCTGATGTGATCAGTGACTCAGGTGAAGAAGGTATTGAGCCGAATTCACCAACGCAGTGGAGGCTGGTCATTAAGTCATAAAGAAGACACACAACAACAAGAATAAAAGACCTCATACCAAGAAGCACTAACCCAGTCACCAGTCCTTGACTTCATGACCCCAAATCATTTCTGATATACAGTCATTATCTTAATTTTAAAAGTTCAGTGATTCTTTTACTCACTGAGTGAACTAAATATCACAAGTACTCTCTTGGTTTCCCTGCTGGGTTGATGGTATATAGAATATGCAAATATGACTTACTTTTTACAGAATCACTAAAATTGTGGTGTAGTGTTAACAAGTTATGACCAAGGATTAGGTCTAATTATCACTACTTGGCATAAAATTCATTCAAGATATAATTTTTTCAAAGGAAAAATGTACATTGTAAAAGCATTTTGACCTTTTGCTTCTGCTCCACAGGACTTCAGGGAACAAGTTGCATAACTGCTCTGATTAAAATGGATATGTTTTGAGGGTCATTAAGGGTATACAGAATCATGCATCTTAGTAAGTCTAGGCAGAAAAACAATGTTAGTAAGTTTCCACAGTCTTGTTTTTCCCCTCTCCCTTAACATAAAAGCTTGATTTACAAATGGTACCTACTAGGAAAAAAAGAAAGAAAAATAGTTGATTTTGTCAGCCTGAACACTTGATGCTAAATTCTGATGTATTTTGTTGACAATTAGAAGGCACTAAAAGCTGTGAATGCATCATAATTGGATAATCAAAAAATTGATATTAATCATATGGGGTGAAAATAAACTAAGAGCTAAAATTTTGTAGCCCATTACAATATTGACTACATAACATTAAATTATTCAAATGAAATCTTTAAAATTCAATGAATCAGCACTTAGTAAAGAGGGCAAATTAAATACCTCCTACTCCTTACCAAACACCATTAAAATACAAATATTGATTCTATGTTTAAGGTATAAACACAAGAGACAAGTAGAAAGGGAATTAATGCACTAGGAAGAAAAATAAACTAAAATGAAAGTTCTTAAACAGTAGGGGTCTGATAAAGTTAAATCCTATACTAATGGGGAAGGAGGGGGAAAGTCAGACATCAACCACATTGATTCCAGAATCTGGTCACCTCCCCAATTCCTGACACCTGGGTACCTATTCTCCCTGAGGTTGGATTTTTCTCTGCAAGCAGCAAAACAGAAAGTCTCAGGCACAGTTGAAAATGAGCATCCCATAATGAGCATATTCAAGGGTCCGCTGAGTACTGAGATTCACAGCCCTCCTCCTCACCTCTACTCCAGAATGGTGAAGGCCAGATCAGGATCTTCCTCACAGGAGTCTGGAAGCTCCTTCCCTGAATAATTTAACCCAGACAAGGGGAAATGCCTAAAGCAATTGAAATCAGGGCATCTAGGAATAAAACAGCCCAACCAGATCACTTTACAGAGATGTCTCCAAGGACACACCCTGCCCCATGCTCTTCTGTACCGTTTCCATCGTATTGACTCTATGTTTAAGGCATAAACCCAAGAGACAAGTAGAAAGGGAAATAATGTTCACCTGGGAATGGTCAACAAGGACCAGCACACACATGAGGAAACCCTTAAACACCTGTGATACCAAAACAAAGAACAAAACCAACCAAAAAGACCAAAGCAAACTTGAAGAAAGAAGGACTCTAAAAAAAAGAAGAAAAATTTCAAAATAAGAAAAAAATAGCCAAGGAACACAGCACAGATACATAAACAAGCTATTTAGAGTCATAGAGATGAATATTTAAGATGCCAAAGTGAACCGGGCTCGGTGGCTCAGCCTGTAATCTCGTGCTTTGGGTGGCTGAGGTGAGTGGATTGCCTGAGCCCGCTGGTTTGAGACCTGCCTGGGCAACTTGGCAAGTCCTCATCTCTACAATAAAATCAAAAAATTAGCCAGGCATGGTAGCGTGCGCCTGTAGTTCCAGCTACTTGGAAGGCTGAGGCAAAAGGATGGCCGGAGCCCAGCAGGTCGAGGCTGCAGTGGCCAGGAGCAGCCACTGCACTCCAGTCTGGGCGACAGAGTAAGACTCCAACTCATAAATAAATAAATAAATAAATAAACTGCCAAAGTAGTTAAGAGTAATTGCCTCTTGTTTGAGGAAAATGGGTAGGAAGTAAGGAACTTTCTTTCTTTCTTTTTTTTTTTTTAGGGCCTGCCACAAAAGGGCAGATTTTTTATTTATTTTTAATTTTTTAAAAAGTTTAAAAAATTTTTATGCTTTTTGTTTTGTTTTGTTTTGTTTATATATACAATATTTTTTTATTGTGATATTGAGGGGTACAGTTAGGGGTTAGGTACACAAATATGTCTCATTTAGGCACCCTTGTTGATAAGAAGTGTCCCCCCATCCCCAGACAGGTATTTACTGCCATTAATCCCTTCCCCTATCCCTCCCA
>CAUYQG010199289.1:0-57771 GCA_963574415.1 Tarsius wallacei | reverse complement strand
GAGGCAGAGGCAAGAGGATTGCCTGAGCCCAAGGGTTCAAGACCAGTCTGGGCAACTTGACAAGACCTCGTCTCTACAGTAAATAAAAAAATTAGCCAGGTGTGGTGGTGCGCACTACTAATTCCAGCTACATGGAAGGCTTAGGTGGAAGGATCATCTGATCCCAGCAGATCAAGGCTGCAGTAGCCCTGATGTCCCCATGTCACTCCTGCCCATGAGACTCTGACTCAAAAATAAATAAATAAATAAATAAATAAATAAATAAATAAACAAATAAATAAATGCTTGTCTGAAATTTCTGAAAGTTGAATATTTATCAAACTTGCTCTTGCTACACTGGGTCCCCATACTTGATGAGTTACGTGCATTATCTCACTTAATTCACCATGGTGCAGGAAGAGAATTTGAGCATAAAATGGCAACAAAACACAGGATCTATAATATATTTTCAAAACCATGGGCTTTGGCTGCTTTGCTCCAATGTAGGCAAGGCAGAAGGGAACCGAGAGCAGTAAATTGTTATGAGTCAAGAGACTGAGCCCTCATTGCAGGCCAGTGCAGGAGACTGGCCTCACAGGGACCATGCCTGCGTTGGCCCACTGGCGGGCTCATTCTTATACTAGGGCCATGATGTAAGGTGGAGAATGGGGACTGTGGAAGCCCCATTTACAGACCTGCATTCTTGAGAGGAAGAAAATAGAGATTTTGGAATTTTTTTAAGGACTACATAAAAGAAAGACTATCTTTGGAGGACATGTGGATTGATATTCTATGTCTTCTTATTTCCTTATTCCCTTTCCTTTCCAGTTCTTCAGCCATTTATCTTACCCTTATGCCCCAAATTTCTGGAGTTAGTGTGTTTTGTTTTTGTTGTTGCTTGTGTCTTTTGTGCATAGAAACTTAAGGCATGGGTCATGGGATGGAGGCTAAAGATGTATTAAAAAAAAAAGAAAAACACAGCCAGAGTAGTTCCTTCTCTCTTCTTCCCAATGACAAGGTTAAAAAAACGATCTTAAGCATTTCCCTTGACCTAGGACAGCTAGAAATCTCTGTCATTACCTGTCATTTATTTTTCATTTCCATGATAATGCCTGTAGCTTCTGTCACTGAAGCTTGACCACCTCCCTTTGGTCCGTGGACTTCTTTCTTGCAATCATTTCTTTGCAGGCACTATGGGTTTCATTTTCTATCCACTTGTGTACCAAGAAAGATGCCCATAACTCCTTCTGTACCACAGCAAACGCCTAAGCTAAGGAAGAAAATTATTTTCGTATATGACTTGTAAAATGACCCTCAACATAATTCCTAAAGTTTAATTTCAGAAGTGTTCCAAGTTGCAGCAACATTCCTGGTAAATGTCTGTATAATCTTCCCACAAGACTGGGGACTTAGGATGGTCGCATGCATTTGGCTATATCCATTTCTGCACAACTGTGGAGGGAAAAAAAACTCATTTCTTTGTATTTATCGTCATACTTTTATTTTTAGGCTACTCAAAGAGGTAACAAAGTGCTTTGTTTTTATTTTTTCAAAATAGTCTGAACAGGCTTTCTAATGACTGTCATGACTAGTTGCACAATCATTTGCACAAGAAGAGAAAATACTAGAGAGGAAAAATGATGTCTCATGACAGTGGCTCTGGGAGCATGTGTATAAAATAATCTACTGAGTGGAGAATGGAGTAAAAGAAACACTTTAGCATACTGAGGATACATTTCAATGTTGGTGCATGTATAAAATTGCCAATGTTGGGTGAAGACATGGCACGTTCTACTCTGGCTTCACTAAATGTGTTAAATAAAAACCCCTCAAAAATAAAAAGCCAGCTGTCTTACGACTGACATCTAATTTTGAAAAATGTGGTTTTTCTCCTGTGTTTCCTGTGCTCTTTTACAAAACTGTTTATCAAATGTATGGAACACTTTTGTTTATGATAGCTTATGATTAATCATTCACCAAGGACACGAGTCCTTTGTACCTATTATTGTCAAGCATTTGTTTGGACTGAGTTTGACCCTTTGTACCCGAGTGGTCTGTGCTGGAACCTTTTGAAAACAATCTACCAGGCTAAATGTGGTCATGTCACTTACTGAAATCTCACGTCTCTGCCGCTTGGGCAGCCTGCTACTGAGAGAGACCCGAATTACCATTTCAGTCACAATATCAAATCCATTGTTACCCCAGGGTAAATAGATTTATCCCGGGTTACTTGTACACATTCTAAAGTGAAATTTTTAAAAATGCGTTGTGAAAGTCATGGCTGTTTTGTGACCAAAGACAGTTACATGAAAAGTCTGCCTCTTTGCAAAAAGTAGAAAAAAGAAAAGAAAACAAGAGCAAGCTAGCATCAGATCTGTATTCCTCTCTGCTTTGTGTGTGACAATCAAAGTCCTTCCTAAGAATGCCTTAAGGGAGTATATCTATATATCTGATTATTTAGTGACCAAAGGATCTCGGCTTCCAAAACAACAGCACAGATCAAAAAGAAGAACGGTATGAGTTACTGCACCTTGTTTAATCATTCACCATTTGGGCACCTTTTAGATTAGTAACTGCCTCAATTTTAATCTCTTCTCATTCACTCATTCAGTCAACAAACATTTACTGCAAGGTTGCTATGCGGGAAGTATCTTGCAAAAAATCAATCAGGGCAGTCATAATCTAGCACTGGGCATAAACATGTCCATAGTTAGCTTCAAAACAAAGTTGTAAATGGGCATGTCACATGTCTGACACTAATAACAAATGCTAAGAGTTCAGAGTAGGGATAGATAATCATAAGGTTCAGAAGGCATTTTACAGAATAAGTAAACTTAAGGTTAAGAAATGGTTGGTAAGGTCTTGATAGGGACAAAAAATACCAAGAAGAGGAGACAGAGGTAGTAAGGTCAGATGGTCAAGAATTAATTCAGAGAGTCTGGCTAGACAAGAGAGGTCATGAACAGGATTAGTCGAAGATAGGATTGAGGATGGAGTTGATGGAGTCACTCATTTTATTATGAGGTGTGATGCACTGTCAGCAGATGCAAAGAATGTGCTGCATTACCAGACAAAGCTAGAATACCTGCTCAAATTCTAGAAGAGTTAACAGACTTATGGTATTGTTCTACATGCAAAGCAATGTAATAATGGCCAATATTATAATATCTTTATACTTGAACTTAAGACTTACCCTGTGAGGAATCTAATGTTCTCACTATTTTCTTGATCTCAGAGTGTGCAAATCCTTGTAAATAAATCAATAAGGAATTCTCAAAACCTTTAAAATCAATCGGTTGGACTTGCTATTTCTGCTTTGCAGGTTCTGGGCGCTGACCTCATCAAGATATGTGGATGGAGACAATGGTAAGCTTGAATCGAGTCATTGGTTGTTGGTTACTAATTCAGAGAAAGTCCAACCTGCATGTTCCTAAAATCAATAAATTATCAGGTTCAAATAACCATAAGCCATGTTAATACAATATACGAAGGGAAGTCTGGTGATTTTTGCATTTTTAGTAGAAAATATATTCAAAAATGGACAGTGACTAAAATGTTGAAAGAATCTTAGTCAATAAGGGGTGTGATAATATTCAGAAACAATGTTCCACTCTGTTCTTTTTACCCTCTACAAACAAGATATGTTTCTAAAGTGTTATTTTATTGGAGAAAATGTACACACACACACACACACACACACACATTCATATATATATATATATAATTATGGAGTATTAGTTTAATTAAGCTTGTGAAAGAAAATCAATAGTGAAAGACTGATGAAAAGCTCTGTGCTCCCTCATCATTTTTTTATTAAAATATTTTATAATCACTTAATGTAACTAGAACTAGGTTTCACTCCAAAATAATTACTTTTCGGAATGCTTGTTCTCATTTTTTATTTGAAAGACTATAACATGTTGTCACGTCTCACTGTCAAAGTTCTTAACATCGCTGATTGTGGACTTGGGAGACAAAAGCACCTTGTGGGACCCATTCCGTACCTAAACCAAACCACGAACATTTTTAAAGCTTTCATTTGTTAAAAATGCTTCAACATCTTAATGCTTATATTCGAAATGGAGGAAGAAGCTGGCTTTAAACCTCAGAAGGGGATCAGCGCTGGTATCCACTTTTATATATACTCAACTTTCACCTGTTCACATAGTTATTACTTCAGACATTCGTTTATGAAACACTTAGCAAGCATCTTCTGCATTCAAGAATGGTCTCTCCTTGGAAGCTATATTAGCTCAAAGTAAAAGGATGTTTATTTTATTGCCAGTTGAAGGTGCCCTCAAAAAGTCACAGCTATAAAATGATTACCCATTTAACCCTTCCTTAACTAGCACATGCGCTGTGCCCTGGGAAACACAAAGACAAATAAGAAATGTTTCCTCAGAGAACTTGCTTGTCTGGTCTAACATCTAAACCAAGAGTCTCATATGATGTAACTCTATAAGCTTCTGTATTTATCATCACCCGGAATGTGTTTAAATAAGACCATCTGTGAAAGTATTGCAAAAACATATCTATTATCATTCTGATTCATTTTATAAATGATTCTCTTCAGATGTTTGAAAACATGAAATGTCAACACATGTGAGAAAATAACTTCTTACTGCTTTGTTGTCTTTGTTTATCTTAAAATTTTGTTTTATTTCATCTAAAGGCTCAGTACATCTCCAAACAACTCGTTTAAATCTTGATCATTTACAGATATTGATCAGGACAAAAGCTTCAACTACCTAAAAGAGCTCAAAAAGATCTTTATAGCAGTTTTATCGAAATGTAATTCACAAATCATTAAAATTCATCCTTTTCAAGAGTACAATTCAGTGATTTTTTTTAGCTTATTTAAAGAATTATAAAACCATTGCCATTATCTGTCATCACCCCAAAATAAAGCATGTTAATAATTTCCCCATTTTTCTCCAATGCCTCCCCAAAGACTTGGCGACCACAAATCTGCTTTCTCTGTCTATGGATTTGCTTGTCAGCCTCGGCACGTCCTATAAATGGAATCTTACAATCTGTGACCTATTATTACTGCTTCTTTCACTTAGCATAGTGTTTTTAAGGTTCATCCATGTGGTAACATGTATCACAGCTTCATTATTTTTATAAAATATCAACTAATATTCCACCGCCCAGAAAAAAACACATTTGTTTATAAATGTGATAAACATTTGGATTTTTTTCCAATTTAGCTACTCATGAATACAACGGATAAGAACATTTGTGTACAAGTTGTTGCGTAGACATACGTTTTCAATTCTCTTGGGTCTACATTTAGGAGTAGAATTACTTGGTCGTGTGTTAGCTCTATGTTTGACTTTTTGAGGAACTGTCAAACTGTTTTCCAAGGTAGTTGCATCACTTTACATTTCCACCAGCATAGTGTAAGGGTTTCAATTTCTTCACATCCTCACCAACACTAGTTTCAGAAGGACTTTTGTACTTGCATGCGAATAATGTGTCTTCGTTTCTAAAAATTCATTTCAAAGAACTAGCCAAATGTGGTGGCTCACACCTGTAATTCCAACACTTTGGGAGGCTGAGGTGGGAGGATCATTTGAGTCCAGGAGCTTAAGACCAGCCTGGGCAACATAGCAAGACTTCATCTCTACAAAAAGTTAAAAAAAACCCAAAAAATCAGCTGGGTGTGGTAGAGCACACCTGTAGTGCCAGCTACTTGGGAGGGTGAGGTGGAAGGAGCACCTGAGCCCAAGAGGTCAAGGCTGTGGTAAGCTATAATCATACTAGCCTAGGCAAGAGAGTGAGACGCCCATTCAAAAAAAGAAAAAATAAAAAACAAAGAGGCAGAAGAATATGATGAAGGTACATTATTCCAAGCTTAGTTATGGGGAGAGGTAAAAGGTGTATCTTTCTTCATCCTGACAGCTTCTCAGATCTCTGCACACCAGGCTTCTCGGACAGGAATCTCATCAGCCATCATACCCTCTCATTGTGACACACTCATTCTTAACTTTCCTTGGTGCAGGAAGGAGCCAGATCTTAGCAGCCTTCAATGGACTTCTCTCATGTAGACAAAGAATGCAATGTTCATGAGAGTAGATCTACCATCCCATCTAGCTATCCCACTCCTGAGTTTCTACCCAAAGGAACAGAGGTTGGTACACAAAAAAAGACACCTGCAGGCACATGTTTATCACAGCACAATTCACATTTGCAAAGATGTGGACTCAGTTTAAATGCCCATCAACACATCAGTGGATAATGAAAATGTGATATATATATATATGCATATACATATATATATATATGTGCAATGGAATATTATTTGATATTTTATAAGAAGAATGAAGTTCGGATCCATGCTAGAGCATGGATGAGCCTCAAAAACAGAATGCTAAGTAAAAGAAGCAGTAATACATGCTCACAGATTGTACTATTCAGTCATAAAATAGAATAAACAAATTGGATGGAATTAGAGAACATCACCTTAAGTGAACTAATGCAGGAATGGAAAACCAAGCACCGATAAGTGGAAGCTCAGCAAAGGATCTTCCAAGACATATAGAATAGTATAATGGACACTGGAGATCCAGAAGGGAAGGGTGAAAAGGGGTGGAAGGACGCAATGTGCACAGCTGGGGGTGTTGGGTTCCTTTAAAGTCCAGACTTCACCACTCTACAATGCACGCATGTAGCCAAAAACTATTTGTGCCCTCTTAAGCTATTTAGATAGATAGATAGGTAGATAGATAGATAGATAGATAGATAGATAGATAGATAGATAGATAAAGCTGGAGGTAACAACAGCAAGAAAGAATATTGAGTTCAAGCTATGAGCAACCAAGTGATATATATTATTTAGGACTGTGGACTGAAGAACTTTGATTTGCCTACCATCTCACAGAGGTCATTTGGGAGTTCTAATTGGAATTTTGACTTTTCTTATGATTACTATGTATCTTTTGTGAAGCCTTTGCCCAGACTATCTGTTGCACTTCATATCATGTTAATGGCCAAATACTCCACTTAGGCATGCCCTTGGGCAAAATTAAGATGCGTAGCACACTTGAAGAGAATGGACGCGAGCAACCAATGCAAAGATTCCTCAGGAATTTGAAGACCAGGTTCAGTGTATGCACATCTTTAAAGTTAGGCTGATTGCTGATGATGCACAAAGATTTGAAATTCTTTCACATTCTATGATAAGGAAATTTAAAGTTTGCTCTAGGGAAAGAAGTCAGCCTTACCCATTATAGAGCTGGCGTAAGTGAACAGCTCTAGAAGGTGCGTGATTTCAGACACGAGTTGTGCGTGAATGCAGGCTTGGTCCTAGGGGATGAGGTGAAGAGTTTTAGATAAATTATGTTGGGATGTATCCATCACACATTGCTATTTGAGACCCTCATGTTACACACACACACACACACACACACACACACACACGTACATACACGTATCTGTTAAAGCACCAGATTAATCACTGAGTGTATTCATTTTGCTTTGATTTTGGCTTTGACACTCATTACTCTGGATATTGAGTCAACATCATGGACTGTTGCTGATGGATTTTCTTGATGAGTAGAATAGGGTCAAATGAAAGTTTCAGTCTGCCTCCAGAGACTCTGGTGTCTCCTACTTTTGACATAAGGGGGTGGTTACCCTCCTCTGCCTCCTGGTACTGGCCAAGATCTTTACAGTAGGTGCAATGAACTCAGCTATGCACTTTCTTAAGAGCTAAGGGCACTGTAGGCCACGACTTTGGTTGGTTGTGAGATCACAACAATAGTCACTACATTGACTCAAGTACACTGTTTGAAATTGGAGAATCGTGAGACATGGCTTCAACTTGTCCAGACCACCTTCTAGAAAAAAAGCAAACCAAGAACATCCATGTGTCAGTTGCTCTTAGAATTGCATGCCCCACTCCACCTCACAGGCTTCCAGTACCATGCCTTCACCACATCTGCAGTCACCTGTCTACCTGCCCATCTCGCTCTCTCTAGAAGGGAAGCCAGAGAGCAAGGACCAGGTCCTGATCATCTTTGTATCTCCAGGGACCCTGTATAGTAAGTATTTGATACATATATAGCTGTTGGTGACCATTATTACTAAGTCCTTTGCGAAAGAAGAATTCTGTTTACACTTTCACTGCAACGCAACATTAACTTTGTCAGTTTATGCAGATGAGGATAACATGCCCCTCAGAAAGTTGTTTCGAGGAATAAAAGTGTGTGTGTGTGTGTGTGTAAGCTGCCTGGCACTTAATGAATACTAATTATTGTTTTCAGTTTAAGGAAATAATTTGTGTAGATTCACGATGCTTCCACCAAATTTAGTCAAATAGGGTAACCTAATATTATATGAAACAAGTGTTAAAAATTCAGACATATTTACCTTGTACATAAACTCAACTGATTTTAATTTAAGCTGAAATAGTTAGCTTATAAAATAAATTATTAATTTAGTTAGTAAAGTTCAAACAAACTTCTAATCTTGAAGACTCTAATCATTTTTCTGTTCTTCCCGGCTTCAGACATTAGCAAACTTGAAAAAAGAGAGTTTGTTTCAGCTTCTGCCTATGACCTGTTTATATGTAATTACATTATCTATTATCCAAGTATTTGTCTTGGGCTGTCTAAATTATAGGTTTCCTGACTGTTTGCCTTGTTTAATACTGAGATGTGTACCCTAGCAGTTCTCAATAAATATTAATTGAATGAATAATTGAAAAAAAACCCTAAATGCCTTTTTATTTACATTCAAGCCTTTGCTAAAGTTTAACTTTCTTGATCATATTATCACTTGTAAAAAAAAAAATCATCAGAGGTGAAAAACCTTATTTCAAATTCTACTTTAAATTTACTTTTACATATATATGAGTTATATATTTAAATTTCTAAACATAGAAAACTATCTGAGCAAATCCCTAATTTTGTCTTTCAAGAATCTCTAATTACACCTGTTCATTGAACCCACTTTTTTATTTGAATTATGTATTATTCTGTCCATAAAGTTCAGGTGACTTGTGAATATGTTTGTTCTAGAAGACAGTGTTTCTTTCTGGGTATATTCAGCTTAGTGTAGATTAATATATCAATATAAATATAAATATAAATATGTATAATATATAATATATACATTATACTGTATACATTTATATTTATATACATATAAATATATTTATTTATTTATATAAATGTATATATTCATGTATCAACTCTGGAAGTGTTTAATATAACATTATTTATATAAATGTATGTATACATTTATATAAATAAATATAATATATAAGTATAAATAAGCATATAAAATAAATTTATATTTTAATATTTATATATAAATATAAATTTATGTATATATAAATATAGAATTATCTACTTATATATAAATATAGAATTATTTATCTATATATAAATATAAAATTATTTATTTATATAAATTTATTTTTATATAAACAAATTTATATATTTATATAAATATATCCAGTTTAAAAGTAGTCAGTGAAAACACAGATGCCTCCTTATTTTTTCTTTCCAAACTGCCAACAGTCAGCATTAAATTATGTAACAAGACATCAGTCACAGTTTGGAGCTACAAAGAAGGAAACTTCGAGGAAGTGACCGGGAAGACTGATCAGGCAAAGCCACACAACAGCATCAACCACTCAGGGTCAAATATGCTGTAAAATCTGCAGTGACCAAACCCTGCCCAGGGAAAATTTTCTTCTCGATAGAAACTGTTTTTCCATCTGACTCGTTATAATGATTTTGTGAGCACAAAAATTGAGACCTCCGCTGATGTAAAGAGGAATCTACATGGGGAAGAGTCTTTTTGAAAAAAAATATTAAACACTTCCAGAGTTGATACATGAATATATTTCTCCAGCAGATTTTCTATATGATAAGACTAATCAAATTTGCCACAATAATAAACATGTATTAGGTGGGAACATCTCAAGATAAATCTTTTGCTTATATGATTTTCAGATTGAGTAAAATCTTTTGTTTATATTATTTTCAAATTGAGGTAAAGGCGGCTTGTCGCTGAATTCCACAAATGAAGAGGGAAAAGAATTTTTTGGAGACAGGAAGAGAAGTGATTTTTTATTTGCTTAATTTGAAAACAACCTGAAAATGGAAATGTTTTTCATGCTTTTAGCAGGTCCAAGCCCAAAATAAACGATTCTAACTAAATAGTACAGAGTTGCGGATAAATGACATGTTCCACGGATGAAGCTTTCCGCAAAAAAGCCTCATGTATCATTTTGCAGCAGGTTCTCAGCGGCCCGACAGCCCTTCCCCGATCTCCATCCCTGCACACTATTTATGTATTTCCATTTGCATGAACCTACTCGAAGGTTTTGCCCGGTTGATTTTTCAAGTTAATGATAGGGCACTTGGGGAAAGATTAATGTCAGGAATGCAGAGGTTCAGCAAATTGTTGAAGAGTTTCACCATACAATTAATCTCTCCTTCCTGCATTACAAAAGTGCAAGCGATGAATGCAAGAAAGCTGAAAGGAGGCAGACACCACAGGTCCACGAGAGCCGGGGACGTCAGCCATAAAAATGATGGGAAGATGGCTTTCTGCTCTAGGAAGGATTTATAAATCATCCCCTGCTCCCTGTGCCATCTTTTCTTGCCAAGTGATTGTGATGCCTACACGCTGTGTCCCACTCGGCTATCATTGTCCGGGTGAGAGTCCTTTAAGCAGGGATGGGGGAGAAACCTAAGGTGTCATCTCAATTAAAGAGAGCTCTCTGCTCCATGGACAGCCCTGGTATCATCTCTTTACTCCCAGGTTTATCTTCTATTTCTTCAATGTGTTATGTGAATCAAATACCCCTTACCTCCGAGGCAACATTTTGTCGTAGAGAAGAGTGATATTCAAAATAGTCAACTGGTGCTATTTTGGATCCATGAAAAAGGGTCTTGGCTGAATCCTTCTTATCCCCTGAGTTACTGGATCTTGAGGTCCTGGGGAAGCTGGGAAGAAAGAGGGATACTGAGGCAATGGAAGTGAGGGGTGCCCCAGATACTTGGGGGGCAGCGCTATATATATATATATATAAAGTGTTTCACTATCGTATCAGCCTTGAAGCTAGCAAAGTCTGTTATTGGTTCTCTCAGCCTCTCTTTTCCAGCCTCTTAGCTGAACATATCCAGGGCAAGGTTTCTACACATCTCAGTATAATGTTAACCCAGGTACGACGCCTCTCTTGGAATAGGTGACAGAGATTTGTCTTTGCATCGTCCCTCTCCTCCAGGCCAGATGATGTGGAAACTGCTTGCTACGGGGTCTCCTGGACAAAAAGGACAGCATCTTATCAGTTCACGGAACTTTTCTATTCCAGCTGTGCCAAGTGGGCTCCTCCCTCAGACATGCCATGGGCTGGGGGTTGGTGGGGGGCAGCTTGGAGATGTGCTTTGGGATGACCGGAGATTTGGCTTTTTGAAAGGAGAACCGTATTTCCCATCTCACTCCAAATGCATAGTGATTATGGAAGGAAAGTTTATCAGGCAGAGGCTAGGCTGCACTTCTCTCTATATGGGCAGCAGCTCAGTGGGGCTGAGTCCCTGGGGAAGACACAGCAACACCGACCTCCCAAGAGGGACAGATGGCAGCAGACAGTGCAGGAAGAGCAGGGGACCTGGACCCCAGAAGTGGGTAGGGGGCTGCCTAGGCCAGGGCGAAGGAATTTTTGATAGCTGGAGCTCCCTCTGAAATATGGGCCCTCTTGCTGTCTATGGCATGTAGACCTATTGCTTGGACAGGCAACCATCAAGCACACTTTTTGGACTGTCTCTGTCACTAGGGGTGGACCAGCTGTCAGTGCCACCTTCAAAGAATTGGAGCAGCTATCAGAACTGAGTTCTTTAATTCCCTTTGTCATCCCATCTGAGATTTGGGTGAGATGAATATTTCACTGTCTTAGTCTGTTTGTGCTGCTGTAACAAAATGCCCGAGACTGGGTAAGCTATAAGTAATAGGAATTCATTTCTCACAGTTCTGGAGGCTGGGAAGTCCAAGGTCAAGGTCCCAGCAGGTTCAGTGTCTGGTGAGGACCCTGGTCTCAGCTTTGTAGATGGCATTTTAAATGCTGTGTGGCAGAAAGGATGACAAGGCAAAAGAGGTTTCAGTTCCTTCACTCTGGTGCTCCTGACTTAATTACTTCCCCCAAAGTCCTTGCCTCTTAATACCATCACACCAGGAATTAAGTTTCTTTTCTTTTTAATCCTCCCTCCCCCCAAGGGATTAAGTTTCAACATGAATTTTGGTTGGGACACCATCATTCAAACCATAGCAGACTCAAACAAACACAGTTTACAGACTCCTGCTGAATTATGCGTCTAGTTCAGCATGTTATTCCTCTCATTTATAACTTCATATATGTGTGGGAGCATTAATTCTAGGACAAAATCCCATTTTGAACCCTTGCCACCCTGCTGGGTCCCCAGGGAGGAGTGGGCCCCTCCCCATGCCTTTCTGTTCAGACCACCCAGCTCTGCACAGGTGGGCTGCGTGCCATGACGTTGATGTCGGTCACATGTGTGTGTTTATGTCTGTGCCCCTGTGTTTAAATCCCAGACCCAAGGGCCTGGAAGATCCCTGGGAAGGCCTTTAATTCCACTCCTCTACCTGTACAGCTCAGAAAGAAATAGCTGTTGAAAATTCAAAAGCCTCTTTGTTGATGCAGAAAAGGGAAAGACATACCTGAGAGAGGGGGCAGGTTCTCACACTTGAGCCCCTCCTCACTCGTCTTTGGGATTAAGAGATGATGTAATTATCATTCTACCTGTGAGGTTGGAATTGTGTCTTATAGGGAGGTACCAGCCACACTCCAGTCAAAGAAGACAAGGCCAGACACCGAAGAGCTGTGAACATTACTTTGTCCATAAAAGCACTCCTGAAAGAGTCTTAGGGTGAAATTTTTTTTTGAGTTGGAATCTCACTCTGTCGCCCAAGCTGGAGTGCAGTGGCATGCTCACGGCCACCTCAGTGTTGACCTGCTGGGCTCCAGCGATCCTTCTGCCTCAGCTTTCCATGTAGCCAGAACTAAAAGCACTCACTACCACGCCTGGCTAATTTTTGATTTACTGTACAGACGAGGTCTCACCAAGTTGCCTGGGCTGGTCTTGAACCCGCAGGCTCTGGCAAGCCACTCGCCTCGGCCTCCCAAAGTGCTGGGATTACAGGTTGAGCTACTGAGCCTGGTTGGAATTATTTTCAATAACTTTGTTTATTGGGGACCAAGGTCATAGGTAAACATTGGCACTGTCCTGTAGTCGTATGTGCCCAAACTCCAACCTTCCCATGTCTCATCTTTATATGCACACGGAAGGTGTAAAGCTCTCACTCCGTCAAGGCAGTAATCTGGAGAGGTGGTCAAGTGAGTGTTATTATCATCTTGCATACATGAAACTATGGTCCCAAAGAGGTTGAGGACATTGTTCTCAACGGTATAACTTGCAGGCTACCTTTCCCTCGGTTCCCATGACAACTTATGTGGCAAGAAACAGTGAGAAACTGCAGTGAACTCTTGAACAGCAGGGTGAGAGCTGTGGAGGTCCACTTATGCGTGAATCTTCTTCTGTCCCTGCCACCCCTGGGACAGCAAGACCTCAAGACCTCTCCCTCCCCCCCTCAGTCTACTCAACATGAAGATGACAAGAATGAAGCCCTCCACGATGCCTCACTACAACTGAATACACGATGTATTTTCTCTTCCTCATGGTTTTCTAAACAGCATTTTTTTCTATTCTTTAGCTTACTTTATTGGAAGCATACTGTATATAATACTTATTCAAAGTATGCATTGATCATCTGTTTATGTTATCAGTAAGGTTTCTAACCGACAGTAGGCTATTCCTAGGTAAGTTCTACATGGTTGGTACCCCTAACCCCAACATTGTTCAGTAGGGTCAGCTGTATAGTCAATTACAAAAATATGGCCCACTCACTCAATACGGGGGCTGATAATTAAGTTCATGAACTCATCCAAGAAAAAGTGCTCCATGCCTCATTGCTGAATATCGACTTCCAAGTATTTCCCTTGGGAAGCTATGCACCGATGCCAGCATGTGTCAAAGCAGTTCTGGCGCTCTTTTTTTTCTATTCTCTAGCTTACTTTATTGTAAGAATACTGTATATAAGACTTATACAAAGTATGTGTTGCTCAGCTGTTTATGTTATCAGTATGGTTTCTAACCAACAGTAAGCTATTCCGAGGTAAGTTTTGAGAGAGTTAAGAGTTTTTGTTTTTTGTTTTTTTAATCTACTCCCAGGTAGATACCAAATAGTTAGATTGCTGGATTCCATGGTAGATTTACTTTTAGTTCTTTAGAAACCTCCATACTGATTTCCACCCACAGCGTGTAAGCATTCCCTTTTCACCACATCCGCACCATCTACTGTTTTTTAATTCTTTAAAAAAGGGACGTTCTGACTGGTATAAGGTAACCTCTTCGCCACTACACAATGCATCTGTGTAACCAAGAACCACTTGTACCCCTAAAACTCCTGAAATTTAAAAAAAAATTGAAGAATTTAATTTATTAAAAATACAGAATTTGCCATTCAAAAATATGTATACAATAAGTCCTCTATATACTAACAAGTTCCGTTCCAAGAGAGTGTTTGCAGGTCCAATTTGTTCATAAGTCCAACAAAGTAAGCCTAGGGATCCAATGAACACAATCTGCTATATAGTGCTGTACTATAATAGGATTATAATATTTTTCACACAAATAATGAATAATACTACTGCACTCAGTACAGTTCTGTACAGTAAAGTACCCAAAAGCACAACTGTTTGAAGAGGATGCATGCATGTGACCAGACACATGAGCTAACTTACATGATGGGACATGTGAATGCACGTTCATATCTTTGAAAGTTCACAGATTGAAGGTTTGTATGTAGGGGACTTATGTATATATTAAATGAGGCACTATTAAGCAAAACCACACAAAACAAGTTTATTACTGATCAGTGGATGAAAATGTTGTGACCTCATAGAAACTCTATTTTAAAAAAGTCTGGAGACTCTGTTGTCCCCAGAAGCAATAGCTTAGTATCCACTAGTTTAGGGTTTGCAGCAACTTTATAGAACGTAACTACTGTGAATAATAAGCATTGACGATAAGCAGTCAAGCCAGGTAGAAGCAAGGAAAGTTGACCTGCAGAGAATGCTAAGGTATTGATGCTCACACCCATAGATGGATGGAGGTAAGAGACAGTGAAAGCTGGAGGGAGGTAAGAAGAATGGATAGAAAAACTTCCTCCTCACCTTCCTTTTCTTGTGCAGGCAAGCTGTGTTTTCTGCAACTGGTTTCTGGGAGATTCCCTTATATCCAACAGCAAATCTGCATGGACTCAAGCAAGCTTGGATACTTTTCTGCTTCTTGCGTATACATTTCTGTTGACTAATACCACCTTGATATTTCTATTAAACACTCCATACAAGCTACCAATTCAGTCATGTATGAAATGTAGACATCTGTCAGGTTGTAACAGTTATTCTTATTCTTAGCACTAATAAAGTGGAGGAAAAATTTAGTAGATGAAGTTTTAGGTCTTGGACAATGATGTCATCAACATCTGTTTTACTACGATCTAGAATTTCTACTTACCCTGTATTTCCCTGGAATAACTTCCACATTTAACAAAAGAGGGGGGTTAAAAGCATTTATTTTTAAGTTTCTCTATAGCCTTCCACTAAAGAAACATCTTCTCTCTGTCATGCTTGATCTAGTCCAAAGAACTGAACACGTTGACTCCCTCAGGCAGAATACGTTGATTCGAAGAGCCGAACGTCACCTGACATCAGAGCTAAACAACAGCCTTTTGATTAAGTGGCCTTACAAGAAATTCAAACTTGCTCAGCTTTGCAAAGCTATTTTCATTGCTTTGGTCTTCAGGATAATTTGTGCTTAATGCTAAAGATCAGAGCAAGGCAAAAAAAAAAGATACAGAAAATCTAACGGGCATCCTCATTTGTTTACATACAATGATGAAAGAAGTAATGATCCTACAATTTTTAGAATGGCTACTCTATCCCAACGTCATCACAGACATTGCTGATAATGCACTTGGCAATGTTCTATGACTATTGTCATGAACACCATTTTAGACAGAAGACAACTGAGGTTTCACACAAATTAAGAGCGAACTAAAGTCACGTAGAGACAAAGCTAGGATTAAAATTCATATCAGTTTCACTTCAGAGTTGTATTGGTTTCACGTGACTATTAATGCATGGAAAAGGGAATCAAGGACATGTACAGGGCACAGTTTCCACAAACAGAAAGACAGTAGACATGTCGCATTGCATGCACTTCCACAAAGATGTCATGATCCTGTACAAGTACTGATGTCTACCCCGAGGAAGGACGTAGAACACAGCAAACTGGTCTACCCACTCTCAGTGGCGTCCGTCATCCCAATGGCACATACTATTTTCATCCCAATGGCAGGAAGACCAAATCCCAAGTCTTTTTAGATTTATTTTATTTTATTTTAGCTGTGGAGTACATGTGAGGATTTACTACATAAATAAACTATGTGCAGGTGAGGTGTGAGCTTCTAGCAAGCTCTCCCTTCCCCTGACAGAGGACCTGGTACCCTGTGTGTGACTGTGTGCCCTTTAACCCTCCATCTCCTCTCCTCCTTCCCCTTGTAACAGTGTCCATCATTGTTGTTCCCATCTTTGCCCACTTATGGGTGGGAATATGTGCTGTTCAGTTTTTTGTTTCTGTGATAGTTCGCTAAGGTGAGGGTCTCCAGTTGCATTCATGTTGCTGCAAAGAATATGGTTTTGTTCTTCTTCATTGCTGAGTGGTATTCCATCATGTGTACATACCACATTTTCTTTATCCAGTCCACTTTCAGTGGTCATCTGGGTTGGTTCCATGTTTTTGCTATTGTGAATAGTGCTGCAGTGAACACACACGTGCAAGTGTCTTTTTGGTAGAGCAATTTATGTTCTACCAAAAAGAATCCCAAGCCTTGGACACCCTTGGGTTGAATGTAAATGATATCACTTACATTCAAAAGGCCCGAGTCCATCACAAAAGGCATCTGTACTGCCCACCAGCTCTCCTCTCATTTTCTACAAGGCCCTTGCTTTTATAAACATGGAAGGGTGAAGCTGGAACATTCAGTTTTACAACCTTTAACTTGTAGTTGGCTGAGTTGTAGTAAATAGGAACAAATCTTCCTTGTTTTCAAGCATAAATACGTTATGTATTATACACACTCAAAAGCACATGGCTCAAATTATGTGCAAAGAACAGGCAGGAGAGTACATTCAGCTGGAAATATTGGACCCACTGTACATTCCGCATATTTGTTTCAGAGTATTTCTATTACAAATATATGAAGAGATTGTGTAACCCATCAATTGCTATTATGGCTCCCGTAAAACCAAACACATGGCGGTTTTTGATACAACCTAATTAGTGTCCAGGCGTGACATCTTTATTCGTGGTATCTCCTCAGCCCAGTGCTTTGGGAAGTTATTCTCTGTCTTCAGTTTCATGAATTGTATGTGTGTTTGGTGATCCGTGCGAACTTGAGATAAATTAAATGATATCATTTGCATGAAGAAGAAAAAGCAAATGAGACCAAATGCATACATGAAAGTTCTAGCTATAAACCTCAATTTTGATTTGCATCCAGACAGTCTCTTAAATGTGCAAATCTTCTTACAAAGCACTGTCATTCGCCTCTGATACCAGTGGGTACAGGGTCCAAAACATTCACCGCTCTCTCTTCAGAAACTAATACTACCTGTTCTCTTCCAAAGACTTGAGCCGCCATGCTTCCCTCTCTCCAAGCCCTTCATCGGAGAAGACGAAGTTGCCTCTGGCAGTGGACGGAGGTCCCATCCCTCAGAATCTTAAGAATTTTTGCAGAGTCCCCAAATAGCTGCTTCACTCTTTCCCACCTTTCAATCAAATGCAATGTTATAAAGCAATTGTGCCAACAGTTTTTCTAGAATCGCTGTGACTGAAAGGTGATCTTTAACCTCTAAACTTGATATCGCAAAACCTCATTTACTAATACAGCTCAACCCTCTGTTCCTCACTGTCCACTCCAATTTCTACTGCTCTCAGGCAAGAAAGAGCTGTTTTGCATGAAAACGCCTCACAGTTTCTGACATGAAGACAGCAACCGTGGTGCGCACACGCGGCTCACCACCTCTCATCCAAGCCTAGGAAGACTGGCCACTCCTTTCCCCATCTCTCTCCTCTCATTATTATTTTTTTTTCTTAGCCTCCATCTAACGGCCTAATCGCCTGTCAGGAAAAGGATGAATACGCACAGCCTGGGGAGCTTTGTGGCTGGCGTGAGAACAGCACTGCTGGCCATGTGAAACCATCCTCTTCATACTGCATCTTCATCCCACAGATGGACTTTACAGTTTGGACTAAGGGCCACACACGTCCCATGCACATTAATATGTTTTGACTCTGTGGCTATGTAAATCCCTATACTTGGATTGTTCCCAAATTGTACAGAAAGGAGAAAGTGTGAAATGTTGTAGCTGCAAAATAAGTAAGTAGGTTGAAGTCAATCCTATTTATTGCTTTGGTTTTGTGTAGGTGGATACGGCATTGTGGTTATTTGCAACTTCACTAAATCAGAAGGGTGAGGAAGGCCTCAAAGCAAGTTATGAGCAAAGTTAGCTCTGCCAAAACCGAATTTCCAGTTCTGGGGAAACTAAGGATTTTTAGGATGAAAATTATGGGTGAATCATTGCACTGCAATTCACACCTTTATTGGTTTTAACTTCTTCCTTTGTGAAATACAGTACCATCATCCTACTTAATGGCATTGTAAAATCATCAGTGAAACATGGCAAATTTGAATTATCTGTGCACATCTTATATCTCCAGTAAATAATGGAGGAAGGAGAAGTGAAAATCTGAAAGCATCCATAGGCTGATGGGACTAGAAGCCATAATCACTAGGTGTTTGTGAGGAACAAATCATCCCATAGACAACTTGATTGCTTTTTTGATGAAATTACAAGATTTACAGATGAAAGCAATGTAGTTGATGTAAAACGTCTAGAGTGATGGTTGTAATACACTCGACACAGTGTTGCACAAAATCCCACTTGCAAAATACGTTTGTGTACATTAGGACTGTCACCAGAACAACAACCAAAAAGAGAGACCGCTCATGAATGAGTGGAAACAGAGTTCTGTCCTCTTTGTCCATACGTGAAACCCTGACTTACCAACAACAACCACAGATGACTTTGATTTAGAGTTCAAAACTCTCTTTAAAAACCAACAGTCAAGAAATTGTGATATGTGTTGACCTTGTCGAACATCTAAAACTTCAGAAACTGTGCAGAAAAATCGATAGGAAAGTGGAACAATCATAGCTTCCTGAGCAAAAACGAATCGTTGTGGTATAAAGGAGAATCGTTATTGTGAATAGAGCTGCAACAAACATACGTGTGCAGGTATCTTTTTTGTAGAATGATTTGAGTTCCTCCGGGTATATTCCCAGTAGGGGAATTGCTGGGTCATATGGAAGAAGCTGGACTGGATTTTAAAAATGTGGTACATATACACGATGGAATATTATGCAGCCATAAAGAAGGACAGATATATGGACTTTGCAGCAAATTGGATGGATTTGGAGTCGATCATACTCAGTGACTTATCACAGAAACAAAGAAAAGAGTTCCGTATGTTGCCACTCATAAGGGGACCTTGAACGATTATAAGACTGTGGGAAGGTGACTGGCAGCGGAAAACTGTCAGGGGAAGGTGGGGTGGGACTGGCAGTTGGGGGAAGCTGCTAGGAGAGGGAGGGGCGTGCCTCATCAACAAGGGTACCTGCATGATCAGTGTTTGTATACCTAGCCCTGAATTGTACCCCACATCTTTATAATAATAAATTAACTAATTTTTTTTAAAAAATCTAACAATTTCAATAGCAAAAAAAAAAGAAGTAGAAGAATCGTGCATCCTACCTGAACTCTGAATAAGGGTGGTGTAATTGATGTGCTGGAAGCATTCACTAAAAGCTAACTAGTAAACTGCAGCACACGCTGGTGAGGACATATGGGATCACACAGGAAGAAGTAACAGAATTTCAGGGTAAGAAGTCACAGATTATCTATTGATAGGTCCAAGTTGCAGTGAGTATGAATGAGTGGGTGAAAAGTGGCTTCGCTAATTCCTTATCCCTGCCATGCACATGTGCATCCTCTTCATAACATGCTCACTCAGATGAAGTTTTCTTTAAAAAAAAAAAAAAAAAAAACCTACCTGCTAAGAAATAGAAATCGGAAGGTACAGGGCTTCCCAGAAGTGATGCTGAAGACTGAAGTAAATGCAGCAACACATTTAAAATTCAGAGAGAAAATAGTCTTCATCTTAAAATTCTAAAATCAGTCTCCATATCACGTGCAAGGGGAGGCTAAGACATTTGAAGACATATGAGGGCCTGGGGATACAATTTAATGCAAATGGAATGGGGGAAAATACACAAGAGTCTCCAGTTAAAAGGATTATATAAGAAAGGAAATGCATGCATAGTACACCACCTGACTCTGCAGGGAGTGATACACGTGTATGACAGAACCTGTTCCTGCTCGGTCCAAACCTTGTGATGTATTGAGTATTGGTGAGTGTTGGTGAGGATGAGGCAGAGAAGATGAGAAGTTGCTCATGGGAGCTCATTCATCATAAAAGAAGGAAAATAGATGACGCTACAAATTAGTAAATGATGACTCAAGATTGTAAATACACGGGTGGAGTTTAAAAAACAAAAACAAAAAAGGAGGAAACATCTACAAAGACTTAACGTGATTGACCCTAGGAAATAGAATTGGAGTCTAGGAGTGGTTGGCCAGAGAGTTGCTGGGTTTGGTCATATGCCTTTATTTCTCTTTTATTTTATTTAAATATGCAAGTGTTATTTGGATTTTAAAAGAAAGGGGGGTGCCAAAAAATGTATACACATTTTAAGAAAGATTAAAAAAACTGTATTAAAATTATAATACTCAATTACCAATTGTTATTTTGCCAATAACAAAAGATGAACACAATCACATTTGATTTCTGCAATTAGTAGAGTTACACCTTATTTGGTGAATTTCTGTGGCGAGCGTGTAAACTGTTCCAACACCATGGCAGAAGAAGCAGGACTTGTTGTGTGAGGCCTCCCAGATCCTCCCTTGTGCACACCACACACAACACCATGAGTCTCAAATCATCATAAGTATATGCAGTTGTTAGGCATGTTGGGTGCTATTGCATACTCATGCCTCCATTGACGTTGTACTTCCAGAACATTCTTGAATTTCAAGTACGACTTCAAAGTGACCTTGGACTCCTTGTACGACAGCCAGGCATCCACCAGTTTCTTTTACAGCCCTGCCTGTCGCATGATGACGCTAGCGTTGATTTGATTAACACCATCTTTTGAGCAAATGTTAAACTACACATTGCTGCTGTCATTTAATTTTACTTTGAAAAGTTATACAGAGATAACATCTATTAAAATGTGTATACATTTCTTTGACACCCCTGGAATTTAAAACAAACATCACAGTCTATTTTAGAAAGAAAAGAGAGAGAGAGAGAGACAGAGAGATAGACAGAGAGACAGACAGAGAGCCACAAGAACACCCTGTGGCTGAGGATGTGTGTGTGTGTGTTAACAGAGCGTTGTTTGGGAGTGGAGGGCTTCAGCCACGTAGGCCTGGACATGACACCATGTCTCACAGATTGTGAAGTCCAGGATTAGCTGATTCTGATCAACAAAGAAAGTAGAACCAACAAGATCTTCAAACTTTGGATCCGGGACTGCTGGGAAAACATTGGTATTTGCTTTATTTGTTTGTTTTGTTTTGTTTTCCTAGAAATAATACCTCTCATTAGCTAAAAGTGAAAAAAAATAGGCTGGGTACAGTGACTCACACCTGGAATCCCAGCACCTTGGGAGGTCAACGTGAGTGGATTGCCTGAGCCCAGGAGTTCAAAACCACCTTGGGCAACTTGGTGAAACCTCATTTCTACGATAAATCCAAAAATTAGGTAGGAGGGGTGGCTTGCACCTGTAACCCCAACTATTTGGAAGACCAAGGTGAAGGATCACCTGAGCTCAGCAGGTCGAGGCTATGGCGGCCGTGATCATGCCATGTGTTGGGTCCTTACTGTACGCTGAATGAAGATCTGAGCCCTTCTCGTAAATTCCTTCCCTCGGTCATTCCAGCAGACCCTGGGTTGCTTCTACATCATCCCCAGAGTTGTGGAAGCCAGTGGACTCCTATACACTGCTGGATTCACAGCCGCTAATGGCACAGAGATATTTCCTTCTCCCCAACTACTCTTGACGCAATAGAAGCCACCTGTCCTGGGAGGCTATTTCCACACACCCTGGCCCCCACCAGAGTCAGTCACTCGCCTACAGCCACTAACACAGAGTACAAAGGCCAGTCTTTGCCCCAAGTTGAGACCAACTTTGAACAGCCATGTGATCACTAGAGCTCTCCATGGAAGAAGGGAGAAGGTGGACTCAAGCTAAGACCATATCCTTCCCAGGACTATTTTGCTTTCCTCCTTTTCTCCTGCGATCCCTCCCTCAGTAGACCAAAGCCATCTGTCACTCTGCTTCCATAGAACTTGACTTAAAATGGAGGTTACAGGTGAGGAAATTGAGGCACAGAAAGATTCAGTAACTTGTGCTAGGGCCGTGACTCAAGTGGCACAGCCAGAATGAAAGCCAGGCTGTCCAGGCAGGAGCAACCCAGCCAGACAGCTGCTGAAACCCCGGTGAGAATGGGGCCACTGGCAGAGAGGAGGGTTAAGGAATCCGTTCCCAATCTCTTCCCCACTGAGGGCCAACTGCATTCTGCCTTTCAGGTAGACCAACTACACCAGGACATGAACTGTCACTTCGCTGCACTTGGTCCAATTGAGTTTCTGTCACTTGCAACAAAGGATGCTAAGACAGCATCCTTGACATCAACAGGGAAGTTCAGGGGGGAGACCATTATCTTGTTTTAGAGACAAGATAATGAGTTTGTTCTTAGACACATTTAGGTAGAGATGCCCAAGGAATGAATAAATTTGTACGACAGCTCTTTGCTAAGAGAGAAAAGAATCGATGGTGTGAAAAAGGAATTAAATCTTAGGATGAAAATGGATGCTTTGCACTGAAATTAGGATATGGGAGAGAGTCCTGCTGGGAAGTTGTCCTGGCTCTGATATTTACTAGGGTTGCCATAGACAACAAATAAAAATAGTTAAATAGGAATTTTCTATAAACCATGAACAATCTTAAGTGTAAGTATATCCCATGCAATATTTGGAACAAACCACACTGATTTTTTTAATATTCTATCTAAATTTAAAACTTCATGGATATCTTGTATTTTTTTTCTAGTGACCCTATTAGACACCTTTTAAAAATATCCTTTTTTTGCCTGTTGAATTGGTAGTGATTGTATTTACTTATTTGTTTATTTTGAGTCAAGGTCTTACTCTGTCACCCAGGCTGGAGTGTAGTGGCATGATCACAGCTCATGGCAGCTTCAACCTCCTGGACTCAGGCGATCCTTCTGCCTCAGTTTCCCAAGCAGCTGGGACTACAGGCATGGGCCTCCATGCCCAGTTAATTTTTTGAGAGAGATCATTTTTTGACTTATTTTCTTTGTATACTTTCCTCAACAAAATAACTTTACATTTTCTTGAAATGTATATAAATGCAATCACTTAAAGTATATATTCTGTATTGATGAGCTAGGGCTTCCACCGCAAAGCACCACAGACTGACTGAATTCAACAAGAGAAATGCATTTTATCTCAGTTCTGGAGACTGGAAACCCAAGATCAAGGTTCCCTCTGGGGCCTCAGATGGCAGCCTTTTCACTGTCTTCACATGGCCCCGTGTGTGTGCACATGTCTGTGTCCTCATCTCTTCTAATAAAAACATCAGTCATATTGGGTTAGGGCCCTAGCCTTATTAATTCACTTAACCTTAATTACCTCTTAGAGACCCTGACTTCAAATACAGCAATTCCCCCCAAATCTGAAGGAGTATGTTCTAAAATGCCTGGTGAATCCCCAAAACCGCAGATAGTACCAGTCCCTGTACAAACTATGTTTTTTCCTATACATACATATATCGATAAAGTTTAATTTAAAAATTAGGCACAAGAGGTTAACAACAATTACAAAAATAGACTATAATAAAAGGTATGTCTTTCTCTTTTTCTTTCTTTCTTTCTCTTTCTCTCTCTCTCTCTCTCTCTCTCTCTCTCTCTCTCTCTCTCTCTGTCTCTCTCCCTCCCTCTCGTTGAACTCTCCTCACCTGTTTTTGGACCCTGGTTGTCTGCAGGTAACTGATACTTCAAAAAACAAAACTGTGGATATGAGGGACTATTGTAAATCCCATGAGGGGTTAGATCTTCAGCATACAAATTTTGGGAAGACAAAATTCAGTACATAACATATTCTTTTGTGACCTTCCCCACCCCAAACTATATCTGTGAAGTTGATCAATTTTGTTAGTTTTTTTAGTGTGTTCACTGTCACTGATGTATGGAATTCTATTATACATATCCAAACATACTTATTGTATTTATTTTCTTTGGTGGAAACCTGAATTATTTTCAAATTTGCTTTTAGAAAACATACCACTTGGTAGACAGTTTTCAAAGTGTATTCTTTGACACGTATGCAATTTTTTTTTAGATATATATTTAAAAGTGGAACTGCTTAGTCAAAAGGTAAGGACATTTTCAAATATGTCCTTAAAATAATAATAATATCATTATTTTCAAACAATGCAAACTGTTTTCCAAAGGAGGTTTAACATTCCCAGCAGCATTTTGTGAGAGACCCCTTGTCCCACGTCCTCACAAATAGTCCTACCTTTGACTTTTTTCCCCCTCATTTGGCGGGTAACTGTCTCTCATATTGGTTTTAATTTGCATGTATCTGGTTTGATACAAACCCGTCTATCTTAGTATGTGTTCTGGCTATTTGGACATGTGTTTGTGAAGAACCTATTCAGGTTTTTGTTCATTTGCTCACAGGCTCACATGCTCTGTTTTGTTTTTTTCTTACTGATGAAGACGTCCTGGCACCAGTCTTTTGTTGATCAGCTACGTAACAAACATCTACTAGAGTATGACTTTCCTGTTTACTTGTTAAACACAGGTTGAATGTTTCTTATCCAAAATGCTTGGGGCCAGAAGTGTTTTAGATTTCAGATTTTGGAATATTTGCATATGCATAATGAGATATCTCGGGGATAGGATGAAAGTCGAAACAAAAGTTTATTCGTGTTTCATATACACCTTCTACACAGAGCCTGAAGGTAATTTTTTTACAGTATTTTGATAATTTTGTGCATGAAACAGAGTTTTGTGTATATGGAATAACTGGAAAGCAAAGTGTCACTATCTCGTCCACCCATGTGGGTGATCGGTAGCGGTTTGGCATCACCACCATACCTGTCTGTGAAGTCATAGGTTGCTTTAAGAGTGGAACTGGGAAGGCTGAGGCGGAAGGATCGCTGGAGCCCAGCAGGTCGAGGCTGCGGTGGCCGGGAGCGGCCACTGCACTCCAGTCTGGGTGACAGTGTGAGACTCCAACTCAAAAAAAAAAAAAGAGTGGAACTGCTTAGTCAAAAGGTAAGGGCATTTTCAAATATGCTAGATAATGCAAGCTGTTCCCAAAGAAAGTTTAACACCCCCAGCTACATTTTGTGAGAGACCTTTTGCCCTGCATCCTCACAAACAGTCCTGCCTTTGACTCCCTCCCCCCGCCCCCAATTTGTTGGGTGAGTAATTATCGGGGCAATCATTTTCTTACACTTAATCACACACAAGTACTTACCAGTAAAAAAACATGACATACCGTTAACAACGTGAAAAAACAGTTCAGGGAAACAGCAAAGCAGCATCTCTAGAACACATGTATCTACAACAGTAGACAGCAGCAATTTTCAGTCTCCACCTACGATCCTGCGTTTAGACGAAAAGGTTCTGTGCACCGTATTTTATTTTACTTTTTGGGTGAGAAGAAACATCAGATGCGGTGGAGGGACCAGGAAGTGGATCCCTTAGCAATGCCGAGACCTTCTGCTGCATGGCTTATTAAAATGTTTCTCCCAGATTCATCTGCCTCATTCGCAATGGTTTTTGCCTCAGAAGTCTCTCTTTGATATTACAAACGAATAAAATAATCTTGTTCTGTTACGAATGCACGCTGCTCTGCTCCTGCAAGAAGACTCTCAGACATTTCGACCATGTCATCTACAGGCACTTTTTGGCAGCGTTAACAGTGTCATCTTCCTCACCACTACTATGGAGATCACTTTGGTGTTGAACCATTTTGAGTATGTCACCAACGGTCAATAAATGAACCATGAAGCCTCATCATCAATGTGAAAAACTTCTTTGATATTCACTTATTTGATCTTACTGATAGACTCTGAAGGTATATTTTTTGCGTGTGTAAGGAGGTCCGACAGCATTTTTATTTCACTTGATATATAGAATCCCTTAAGGTCACTGTGTTATTCATCGTTATTACTGAACATAGTTCCAAGCCAGAGGTTGTCCATGCTTGTGCAGCCGTGTGCTCCAAGCATTGGTAACGGGACATACAGCATCTTTCATGCAAAACTCTTTCTGAAAACCTTCCACACCCATGCCTCTGTTCACTGCTGGTAGCATGTTGCTCAAGAAAGTGTTTTTATATATCTCTTCATTGAGCAAAGGATACCCTCGTCACATGGCTGAATTAATGAAGTTGCATTTGTGGGGACAGCTACAGCATAAACATTATTTTTAATGAGAATTTCAGCTAGAAGTTGAGCAGAGCAGTTTTCAAGGAATAACAAAATCTTCCAGTTGCCATCCAGTCCAGTTCTCTGCAGTGAGCCCAAGCCATTGGAAGAAAATATCTATGAAACCAATCAGAGAAAATATCTCTTTGTGTTAGCGTAGTAATGGACTGATAAGAAATTCATTCACTGAAAACAGTGAGGACTCCAGCTTTCGTCCATCACACAAGTTTACCCTCATGTGTGCTTGCCGCTTTAGCACATTTCAGCACAGTTATTCTGTTCTTGGCATCCTTATCGCCTGTTAGGGACTGTTTTATCAGCTGTAGTCAGTGTCTTTCTGGGGCAATAATGCCAGAACACTCATGTTTCATCAGCACTATAGACTCATTCTGGCATCAGATTTTCATCAGCAATTACCCTGGCAAACACATCAATGCATTTCTTCCCTAGTTCATGATCAGCAGATGCTTTATCACCACCAAACTTTAAAAATGTAACGTTGCATCTTTTCTCAAATGTCTGCAGTCAGTCTATTGAATACTTACAGTTCTCTTCAACTGTCAGCTCATCATAACAGATCCTTGTCTCGTGGTCAGAATACCAGTAAATAGCATGTGTTCATAACCATGCTGACTGATCTAATCTTTTAATACACAATTGAGATCTTCATTTCTAGCTTTAAACAGTGCTTTTTTTTTTAGTGTTTCATTAACTTCTGTTCATCACTTTCAGCACAGAAAGAATGTCAACAGTTTATCCTTCTGTTTCTTCGTGTCCTATATGGTCATTCGAGCACCACACTCTTTTGCAAGACATTTCTCATTTATATCATGGTGCAGTTTCTCCAGCAGCTTGGTTTTCTGTACTATAGACAAACATAAATGCTTCCTCTTTTTCTTATCACTGGTATCCGTAGGGGTATCTGCAGCCCTTTTGACATTTTCAACATCTTTACATCAGAGAACATAGAATAAGTAACGATTAAAAAAAAAACCAAAACATAGTGAGTAATGTGCATAGGTCTTGGACCAACATGGTGTATCTAGGGAAACCTGCCTCTGGAATGTCCATTCTGCACACATGCCAATTTCTAACCCTTTGTAGATGTGTTTGCATGGAGAAAACTGGGTTTGCATGGAAAATATCTATCACAGCTGAAGAGGGCTGGGAGAGTCTTTTCTTTCCCCCCTTGGGGACACTGAATAAACTGTTGTATACCTGCATTTTGACTGTGACCTGTCACGTGAAGTCAAGTGTGAAATTTTCCACTTGTGGCATCATGTCCAAAATGATTGAAGAGAATTTTATCTCTTTCTTTATCTCAATATTCTGCCTGGAATACCTTTCTTTCTGCTTAAAGTACATCTTTCAGAATTTCTCTTAATCTGGGTATCCTGGCATCAAACTCTTTCACCATTTGTTTTTCTAAAAATAAATTTATTTTGTCTTTATTATTTTAAGATATTTTGCTTGATCTGAATTCTAGGCTGACAGTATTTTTTTTCCCCAGAACATTGAAGACATTTCCTTGTTATCCTTCTAATATTGTAACTTCTGAGATTAAAATAATGTTGTTGTTTCTTTGGGTATATAATTTAAACCTGAAATGCAGAGAATGTGATTTTATACAATCCTTTCCATAACTGTATTGGTATTCCAAGGTCCCAGGTTTATGCAAGATGAACAATTGTAAACCCTGACCCTTTAGCGAACCTTCATCTAACTTAAAATTCTTGTACTGACATTGGCACCAAGGTCTACCTAGGGTCTGGGCCATGTCTCTGTTCACTACCTTCTGTGATGTTGGCTCTCCTACTTACTGCTGCTGCGTCTTTTCAGTGCTGGCTTTCATTTTGGCATCTTCAAAGTTCCCTTTCTTTCTTGGAGCTTAACTATGTTTTTAATTTCTGTGCCTCTTGTATTTCTACTTAGCATATCTAGGTATTTGTAGAAGGCGTGTTCTATGTTAACTTTGCCAAATGATGCTGGAACCAGAAGTCCCAATATTGGCAATGTTTGTCTAACTTGTATTTAAATTTTTCCAGAGCACAGCAATATTAAATGCTTCCCAATTAATTCAGTAACACTTCCATAAGCCTGTTAAATTTTTTTAAATTGTACTCACAAAAAAAGGAGAAGCTTCTGGTCAATTTTCCTTATCAGCAGAATTTTTTTTAATTAGAAAATTTAATCCAATTATATAGTCAATGAATAATACATTGCCATCTTTGAGTAAAATTTATTTCAAAAACACAAGCATAGTTTAATATTAGGGATCATATTAATACGATTCAACATGCTTCAAAGAAAAATGGCTTGATGATAATTATGTGATAATATTATTTTTAAAAATCAGGGTATTAAAAATCTACAGAGAATGATTCCATTTTTATACCAAAATTGTATGTATCTATATACCCAAAAAAGCCATGATTTTTTAAAAAATGAAATATTTATAGTGCTTCTTGCTTGGTGACAAGATTACAAGTGACTTCTGTGCTCTATTATACTTGCATGTGCTTTCCAAACTTTCTGAAATAAAATATGTATTACTTTTGCTATCAAAAAATATTGATATGATAATAATGTTTCATTTGGTTGTTAACCAGGGAACTCTAACATCGCTCTCTGATTGTCCCCTCTTCTAATTAGGTTTCCTCTGATAATTTTCACAAAAAGATCTTTGAGGACAAGTCTTGTCACACTCAAACATCATGATGTTTTTTCAAATCCATTTTATTTTTCAAATTCTTTCACCCACTTTTTAAAAAAATTCCCATCATTCATAATATCTACCACATCAAATGTTTTTATTTTAATGTCAGTGTCTACATTTCCTCAATTTAGATGTTCCTGTCTAAGAAAACATAGAAGATCTTTATTTTTTCTCGATTTCTGTAGCTTGAAAATCTCACCACACAGTTCGGTATCAGATTAAATGAGGAGGTGCACTCTTTCTTAGTTACTCAATACATGTTAACCCTGTCTCCCAAACCAGTTTGTGCATATAAAAAGCACAAACTTTTCCACTGTTTTCGTTTATTTTATGTATCTATTTTGCATTGAAGCGACTAGTACATGGCATGTTTGAAAAAATAAACAAAAACCCCAACACATTATTTGGCTATTCATTACAGTAAGATAAATAATAAAGAAATAAATTTCAAAAGATAATCATGCCACCGAACTACATGAATCTTCAATAAAATTAAAAAGACTTTTAAAAATTCAAACGGTGAATTAAACACCATCACCTTTTCATTCGGGGTTATTCAGAGGGTTGGAAAAGAAAGAGAAGAAAGGAAACAAACAGAAGTCTACTGGTAAGAAAATTTGAATAAAGAAGACCATGTGTCATTTCATTAGGAGGTTACTAATGAATGTTTAAGTAAATTATACATCAAGGTCCCAGTTCATTCTTTAGACAAATGTCATAACCAAAATGGATTCTGACATGGCTTGTCTTTTGCGGAGTTACCTGATGATGTGCTTTCATAATTCAACACATGCTGTGCTTTTGGGTCACCTAACCAGTGCCAGGAATAAAGATGGACACTAAGATAAGGGTCTTTCTATGAGCCTGGGGCTTAGTACACTCAATCCTGGAGTTTCTAATTTCTTGTTAGGCTTACTTCAACACATTCACCAACTTCCTGTTTGTCACCTGCCCCGCACCCCTCCCCCAAAGACCCCTCAACACCAAACTCCACATGGCTCTCCACGCCTAGTCTCTAGTGCTCACCCGCTCTGTAATAAGGTGAGGTCTCATCTCTAGAATTCCCCACCATTTTTCTCTTTCCTCCATTGCCTGTCTTCTGTTACATCACAAGAAACATCAGAGCACAAAATAAAAATCACAGCACCGAAATCAGAATGAAAACAAGCTGACCTGATATATAAGCAAAACGTGATTTTCTAAGCCAAGAGAAAAATCCTAAAAAAAAATTTCAAATTATGTTACTTACCCTGGGTTTTATTTTTCCTCTTTGTATTTTTTTTCAAGTTTGTTGCAAATTGGTGGTAGAATCTTTGTAACGTGATTGGATGAAATGTGTGATTCTTCCCTTGTAGATTAACATCTCTGTTCTAAGGCACCATGACATGTTCTAGACACCTCCCTGAATTTTCAGACTATTGCACCCATGATACAGTGAGTGGCGCATTCTTCTGCAAATACAGGGTGCCCCATTTCGCTAATGGACAATGCTCAAAAACGAAGGAAAGAGTGAAGAATCCCTTCACAGGACCTCAGAGAGTTCCTAGTGAAAACGTCAATAGTTTTATTTTTCTTTTTCAGCAAGTGGCCATGCTTTGAGGCTCTTGTCACCACTCAGGAACTCAACTTGATCACCTGAGTAGCTTTCCATAATTTTCCCATAATCATACAACACCAAAACGATTATTTACGGAATATGTATCTTCATATTTTTCATGTTTTATTTAAGGTTCATTGAAATTGAGTTCATATTCATTGACATATTGCCATATAACATTCTCACTGGCCATAAATAGAAAGTAGCAACATAAATAAAAACATAACCAATAACCCAAAGCACCTAAAATCACCTAGCAACCCACACAATATGTCACACTGCGGGAAATGCTGAAGAGAATAACAATTTCCACAGCCACAAAAGAATGGTTAAAGATATCATCCAAAGAGAAATACAAATGTTTGCTATCAAAACTTCTACTTCTGGACCAGGCTCGTGGCTCAGCCTGTCACCCCAGCACTTGGGGAGGCTGAGGTCAGTGGATTGTCTGGGCCTGTGGGTTCGAGACCAAACTGGGCAACTTGGCCAGACCTCGTCTCTACAATAAATCAAAAATTAGCCGTGCCTGGTAGTGTACGCCTGTAGTTCTGGATACTTGGAAGGCTGAGGTAGAAGGATCTCCAGGGTGGCGGTGAGCAACAGAGTGAGATGCCAACTCAAAAAACAAAAACAACAACAAAAAGCTTCTACTTCCTGTCCTCCATTCCAATATTCTTTTTATTGAGGAGTTGAAGTGACAATATATTTATGCACAATGTTCATAAACAGAAAGGATCATACAGTTGTGCATATCATTATTCTTTTCTGATTGCAACAGAAAAAAATCATTAAATATCAATGATATTTTTCTCCTGTCTTTAAAATTCGGTCATATCTTGAATACATACCATTTTTAACGTATGGTTAGTTAACTCAAGTATTTTCACATGATAACATGATGCACATATATAGTGTTTTCACACGCTTAACATGCTGCATCCTGATAAAGTGGAATATTTTGTTTATTTCCTCTCCTTTCCTCCTCTCTCTCTTTGCTCCTTTCTTTCTTACAAAAACCTAATTATCACTCTTTTGCAAATTGAATAACTGAGGCAGAAAGGTTAAATGGCTAACTTGCAATTTGCTGAGTTACATTCACAAAAATCACATGAAATGTAGGCTCAAAATGGAATCATTAGCCCGGGAGACATTGGGTTATCCAGACCATAAATGAGAAAAGTGCTCAAAAATCAATTTAATTATGGAGAAGGATGAATTGTTATTTTCAAAGTAAGTACCATCTCCTAAAAGTTAACCAAATGGGCTAATATTTAATTAGTTTGATGCTTCCTAAACAAAATAGAGGCATACAGGCATAGAAAGCTAAAGGAGAAAAATGTGTCAATTAAGTGATTTCACACAAAACCAATATTATGATTTGTCTTCAATTTCTAGTTTTCATTCAATTACGTGATGATGTCATTTAATAATTATTTCTGATATCACTGTATTTGAAGCTAGGAAGCACAGACATATGTATTCGTTTTACCATTTATTAGCGACAGGCCTTGGAACAAAAAGTTAACTTTTTGCATCATAATTTACCCATATTTGAAGTGAGGATATAATATCTACATTCACAACCTCACAAAGTTGATTGTGAGAATAGTGTATACAAAATACGTTACCAGTACTGCTTTCCCAGCTCTCATAGATTAGAAATAGCCCTATAGTAGTTGAGGGGAGGTGTAACACATATACATTTAACAAAGTACTTCCTTATCTCCCACTAAAAGTAAGACAGAAGACAGGAAGGACAAATTGCACAGATAACGAAGACAACAGTCTTCTGCTCCCGGCTATAACAAATTGTGTGTATTAGGACAGCTCTTCCGAAAGCAACTAGAAAAGCTGAATAAAGTACCCAAAAAGACCGATGTAAAGGCACTCAAGAGCAACCAGGGAACCAAGATCATGAGATCAGAGGTTCCAGAAAGAAGGGAGGGACGTGAAGGGAAGCCCAGCTCTACTCATTGCTTCGTTTCTGATGGCTTTGCCATTCTGACAGCTTTGCCAGGACCGAAGGAGCAAGCAGAAACTGGGACTTCACATATCCAGCATCTCGTAGGTCCCTTCCAGCTTACACATGTGTGTCTCCCTGGGTTCCTGCAGGCATCCCATGCAGTGTCAGGGAAGCCGCTGGGCAGGAAATAAAAAAAAACAAGACATGACACCATGGGTCAAATAGTGCCCCTCAAAATTCAAGTCCATCCAGAACCCCAGAATATGAATTTATTTGGAAATAGGGTCTTCGCAGATGTAATTAGCTAAACTAAGATGAACTCATAATGGATGAAGATGGGCCTTAAATCCAGTGTCCTTATAAGAAGAGGAGAGGACACCAAAAGACACGTAGAGGGATGGGAAGACAGAGACAGAGATCGGAGTGATGCCTGTACAGGCCCAGAATGTCAAGGAATCCAGGAAACCTCAAAAGTCAACAAGATATAAGGAAGGATTTAATTTTTCCCGAGAAATTCAGAGAGACATGAACCTGCTAACACCTTGAGTTCAGAGTTCCAGCCTCCAAAATTGCGATAAAATAAATCCTCGTTGTTTAAACCTCCTGATGTGTGCCCACTGGTCACAGCAGCTCTTGGAAACTAGTACACATGGTGTGAGCCCTCAGTGGAGTGCTATTAGTTGGCAGCTTTGTCAAATGACCTAAAAATTTGCAGAGCACATTGCTGAAAGAGTGAGAAGAAAAGTGAGTCTTTCACAGCAGGGCCTAGGAGAGAACGACACCCCGGCCCATCCTCTCCTTCCGTGTTAATCGTGTCTGCACTGTGGCTTCATCGTGAATTTGGCCAGTTTCATTTCCTTCCTGTTCTCTCAAACCAGGTACCTACTTCCGACTTCCAGACTTGCCTTGAGTTATGAGTTCCCCAGAACCACACTTCTCTCTACAATTCCAAATCTTGTACATGCCTCTTGACCTGGCAAGAGTGTGTCCCTTAAAACATTCTAGGCTGGGCACAGTGGCTCACACCCGTAATTCCAGCACTTTGGAAAGTCAAGGGAGGAGGACTGCTTAAGGCTAGGAGTCAAGACCAGCCTAGGCAACATAGCAAGACCCAGTCTCTAAATACATAAAGACATACATTGAACTCCCTTTCCTCTGCAAATGCTATTCCCTCATTTACACAGAAAAATGTGAACCCTGGAAAAGTCAAATGGCTTGCCCAAGGTCGGCCAGCAAGGAAGAATGACAGACCAAATTAGAACTCCGAGTTCTCTCACCTCCATCAATTTCCACTTCTACAAGGCTATACTGCCACATCCACCTTTGCATTTCTGCCTCTTGCATAACAAAAACATATTCTCTTTAGCAAGTTTTTTTTTTCCCCAGTGACTGGAATAATGATTGGGCTCCTGTTTCTTCCTTGATCAGAGGAGAGAAATTAGATCTATTGCGCCTGCCACATGTCTTTTGTGATACTAAATTATATTTGATTGCTGGTGATTTCATTTGCAGCAGCAAAGCTGATCCTGTCCTGAGCATCTGACTTGTCACTAGTTATGTACCGTATTATTGATTTGGACATTGACCCTAATGTTCGCTGGGGCTCCTTTACCCTAATGGTTTGTTTAGATTTATAAATTGATTATTTTGATAGTTTTACTTGCACTAATAAACTTTTCACATCAAGTGAAAATGGGGTTGCTATAATGTCATCATTAAGCCCACGCCTAGTGGACTGCGTTGAACTGGGTACAGCCTGCAATATCCGGTAATATATGGTTATTGAGATGCTATGTGCTTGATATCTGGTTTATAATAATTTTATAGTCTGTTATTTGCAGAGTTTATAATGTTCCTGGCAGTTAAACACAAAGTCATAAGTCACAAAGGAAGGACTCAGAGCTTCTAACCTTATCAATTTTGGAAAGCATGGCTGCCAGAGTTACATAAACGCAGACATTATTGATTCCCATTGAAGCTAAGTCTGCAGTTTTTACTTCGGTTTAAGCCTCGTCAAAGTCAATTATCGGAAGAAGTTACATGTATCACGATCACTTCTTTTCTTCCTCCATTTTTCTACAAAAGGGCTTACTGACCATTTACTTTTGTTGTTGTTATTCATTGACCTCAGTCCTTTGAGTCTCAGAGTAAGTGCCTTTGGTAAGTTTTTCCCACCAAAATGAAATACTTATTGTCATGCCTTGATATGCATTGATATTGTCGTATGTGAAAAATACCTGTGGATTGTACTTTGATCTATTTTTTCATGCATTTGCTGGCATTCTTTGTGAGAGTTTGTTTATTTGTCTTCATTTTTGATGCTATTTAAATGTTACCTTTTATCCATATCATCTATACTTGAATCACTCATACAAAACAACATCAAAATATTTTACTTTACAAACTTTATGACATATATAACATACATATGCCCAGTGCTTGTTACCTGATGTTTGAAGGCACAGATTTAAAAACATAACCACTGGCCAGGCGTGAAGGCTCACTCCTATAATTCCAGCACTTTGGGAGGCCCAGGTGAGAGGATTGCCTGAACCCACGGGTTCAAGACCAGCCTAGGCAACTTGGTGAGAGTTCATCTCTACAATAAATAAAAAAGGTGGCCAGGCATGCTGATGCGTGCCTGTAGTTCCAGCTCCTGGGAAGGCAGAGGCAGAAGGATCTCCTGAGCCCAGTAGGTCGAGGCTGCGGTAGCCACGAATGTGCCACTGCACTCCAGCCTGGGTGACAGAGTGAGACTCCACTTCAAAAAATAAAAATAAAAACGTAACCACTTCCACCGAGGAGCTCACAGTCTAGTGAGAAAGCAAGCGTATTCAAAAATAATTAATTGGATCAGTGAGGAATAGGTTTCCACTGCCAATAACAGTGGCTTATTAAATAGAAATTATCTGTTTGCCCAGGGCTGATATGATGGCTTTGTCACCAAAGATCTTAGAAGGTCACACAACCTCTCACTCACCACTTCATAATCCCCAGGGCGAATCCTGCTCTCTTCATGTTCCAGAAGAGTGGCCAGAGTGCCAGTGATCCCAAGCACATTCCAGGCAACAGGATGGAGAAAACACTGTGAATAAAAGTATCAAAGGGCATGCATAAGTTGTCTTTTAAGTAAACTTCCTACAACCCGTTATTCGATACATCTGCTTACATCTCATTGGCCAGAATTTATTCTTACGTCCACACATCAAAATGTAATCGTTCCATTGGCCCAGACAAAAATTAAGGACTGGCTGGGCTCGGTAGCTCAGCCTGTAATCCCAGCACTTTGGGAGGCCCAGGTGAGAGGATCGCCTGAACCCACGGGTTCGAGACCAGCCTGGGCGACTTGGTGAGATCTCATCTCTACAATAAATAAAAAATCAGCCGGGCGTGGTAGCGCGCACCTGTAATTCCGGCCACTTGGAAGGCTGAGGCGGAAGGATCGCCGGAGCCCAGCGGGTCGAGGATGCGGTGGCCGGGAGCGGCCACTGTACTCCAGTCTGGGCGAGAGTGGGACTCCAACTCAAAAAAAAAAAAAGAAAGAAAGAAATTAAGGACTCTGTTTCTGTTAAAGACAAGAAAAAATAGACAGTGGGAAACAATTATTGAGTTGAACTATGTGAAATTGCTGATATCTGACTGCTTTTTTTATCTACCGTCTACCCTGGGGCCCCTTTTACATAGTTCACACTAAGACTGGTCTCTGTCCAGCAATGTAGCACAAAGAATAAGTGCAGGACTCTGCACACAGAGAAGATTAGGCGGCAAGCACTGGTGGCTGGACAGCCAAAGAGGCTCCAGAGTGAATGTTTGAGTTAATTTTTAAGGATGGGTTCCATTCACTAGACAGGGTGAAGAGCAGTCTTTACTCCAGGCATAGGGGATGGATTTCTCAAATCATAGATTATGATTGTATGAGCACTTAGAAGCATTCGGACTGCCTAGGGTTTAGGCTCGTGATAGGAAATGACTGAGAAAATGTGTGGGACCAAGCTGGAAGTTGTTAGATGCCATGGGGTTGAGATTTGGTTCTATAACCAATCGAGTTAGATCTATTTTTTCAGAAAGATAACTCTTCAGAAGATGATGCATGAAATCTGCATTCTTCGTTTTTTTGTTTGTTTGCTTTTTGAGTTGGAGTCTCACTCTGTCTTCCAGGCTGAAGTGCAGTGGCATACTCCCGGCCACCGCAGCCTCAACCTGCTGGGCTCAGACAATCTTTCCACCTCAGCTTTCCAAGTAGCTGGAACTACAGGCACGTGCTATCATGCCCAGCTTATTTTTTGATTTATTGTAGAGACGAGGTCTCATCAAGTTGCCCAGGCTGGTCTCAAACCCCTGAGCTTAGGCAATCCTCTCGTCTCGGCCTCCCAAAGTGCTGGGATGACAGGCTTGAGCCACTGCGCCTGGCCAGTTTTGTTTTCCTAAACTTCTAGATAAGGTCTTTTAAAATATTTTTAAGTGCTAAGTCTGCATGCAAAAACAAGTTGGCATTGCTGAGTTATTCCATGCCTACTATTCAATTCCATTTTGATGGAGGACAGAAGCCACCAAGAGGGGTGGCCACTGCCTTTTCTCTCACTCAACTGTGAAATCCAGCCTATCAACAGGTGTCATCAGCCCACGGGAGACCCTGGGTCAACAAGGGGCAATTCTTGTCAGGGGAGTCCTTACATTGTAGAGAATATTATCAGAAAGCCGAGCTCCTTGCTGTTTGACAGCAGCTGGTCCTGCAAGGACACCGATAATTTCTCTGCACGAGAGGCTATCGCCACCCTAGGCAGAGCAGGACTCAGCATGGCCAGTCCATATTGTCTTGTCAATTTCAGCGGAAATGCTACCTTTTCAGCCACTTGCCATTATTTCACCCTATTTCAGTTCTCCTTGTAAGCCCACCACTCCTGTGACACCACTTATGTATTGGCGAACGCTGCCTATATTTCCCCATAAGAATGGAAACCCCATGCAAGTGGGACATTGTCTGCCTTGTCTTGAATCATATCTGCAGCTCACAGATTAGTGCTTGGTTCATAGTAACCATAGCAACATCCCCAAACCATCTGGCTTGCTTCTTGCCAAGTTCCTAATCAACCCCTCTCGTTGACTAAAGATATTGCTGAGTCAGAATCCTCCTTGCTAAGGAATCTTGCCAGAGCCTACAGGAATTTGCGTCTGTGCAGAGAGGCCATCAGTGTCTTGACCACTCCTCTCTTCAACCTCCTCATCTCCACATCCACTGGTACCTGGAAGAATTCGATGACAAAAATGGTCCTTCTGGTATGGTTCTCCCTCCACTCTTCCCCTCCCCATCACCTCTCTCCCTCTTCACTTCCCCATCTTTCCAGGTTCTCGTCTCTTGTCAATAACTTCGGTTGCCTTCTTCCCAGTGCCTAACCAATTTCCATTCATCAAATCTGACTATAACTTTATGTGGGCGGGAGTCAAAATTTATATCTTACCTGCACCTGTATTGGAGATAATGCTAGAGAATAACGCTAGAGAATATCTCAGAACCAGGTATATTTGACCACTGGAAACGCATGCTCACAAACTCAACTGCACCCCCCAGTACACATTTCTACCATGTTTGTTTGGTTTTTTTTTAGATTAGAAAATATAGCTTATTTAGAAAGCAAAATAGAGGGGGAGAGTAAAAGGGGATTCACTTCCCCAAGGTAGGAGAGGGCCAAAGCTTAAAAAAATATGGTCTGGCCACAGCTCAAAGAGTACATGGCCACACCATAGCTTAGCAAGGCAATGGCCACGATGGCCTGGCAATGGCCACAATGGTCTGGCGATGGCAAATGGCTGCTCATTCCACCACGTTTCTTTGGTCAGCTTCTCTGTAGCAGACTAGTCCATGCCTTCTTCATCAACTGCAATAACACGGGTCTACCTAAATTCACTCATGCTTCTTCCAATCAATTTCCAGCCCGTAGTTACCTTTCCGAAATACAGATGTATCTTCCTTCAAACTCTTCCATAGCTTCCTGATGGGATGAAAGTCGGATCTCCTTCATATGGTTCCCAAGTTCTTACCTGATCCTGCGCCTGACTATTCTATCCTGTGCTCTCCCACCACTCTCTTTGGGTTCTCTGCCTCTTCACCCAGCTAAAGCCTTCTCACCCTCAAGCCTCCCATTAAAGCTCCCCTTAAAGGTTCCTTAAGTCTCCACTTGAAAGTCCCTTCCTTGGGATGCCTTCTTCTGACCCTCCAAGCTAATTTAGGGACCGCAGTGATGGGCTCCCACTGGAATGCCCATCTCTGGGTTACATGTATCACTTTTCTGTTTCATTGTTTATGTGACCTCTAACTTCTCCACTGTGCTCTAAACTTGCAAGTTTCTGTCTGGTTTCTTCTCTGCTACCTCCCCAAGACACAGCATAGTAGCAGCCCATGGGCAGAGTCAAAAGGGGAAAAACTGTCCGCTGGGGGCTGGCACCACATAACTGTCCAGTTTCCCAAACCACGTGACATCCCTCAAGAGTCCCTTGATGACACTGCCCTCAGTGCCGGCTATTTCTATTTTCGTACAAGGATACCATTCCTCTCTGTCATGAGAATTTGGGATGAGGGAAGGAGAAGGTAAATAGGAGGAGAGTCATAGACACAAAGAATGCTCCAGTTGACCTGCAATACGTTTCTCGGCAACCTGTGGCCATTTGACTACCATGAATCATTTGAACTGCACTGGCATGAAGCTGTCATTCCAGAAGGTCGAACAGTCATGACTTCAAACCCAGTGACACACCCACAGTGAAAAGCCATACGCTATAAAAAGCTTAAAGAGTCAATACCCTCGTGGATTTCAACCAGAGGTCTAGCACAGATATAGAACGTGAGTAATTCACAGGCCTTATATATTTTTAATACCCGAGACCACAGGAAACGTATCCAGGAGAATGTTGCTAATGACGCGGTGACACATGCCCACCGGTTTCTTGCAGAGTTGTTGTCATGCTAACCCCGTGACATAAAGTCAAAATGATCTAATGGCTTCAGTAGAAGTGTTTTCGCTCATCAAGACTTGGTGTGCTGAGAAAAGAGAGAGAATCTGCTAAAGCCATTATTTTACACTGAGAATATGACACAGACACGTTTTTCTGTCATTTGACTGATGACGTGTTCCCTGCATCAGAGTGGAGGAAGTTAGAAGTCCCGGCTGTTGAGACAGCCTTGCCTCCGATGGGAAAGAAAAGCCCAGAAATCCACGTGTAAGGCACAGTGCACATCTTACCTTTTGTTCCTCTGGATGGTATGGAATCACAGCTCCTCAGTTCTAAGAAGCTGGTTTCCATTGTGGGTGAGATACATGGGAGAGAGGAGGATGGAGCAAAGGCTGGAAAAGTGGCAGAGGAATGGGAACAGCATGGGAACAGACGGAAGCGGCCCATGAGGAAAGTTCCTGAGTCGTGAGCAGCATAGACAGAGCAAGAGGAAACCCACTATGGTGTGTCAATAGGGTTGCAGCAAGAGAAACTGACCGACAGTTTCTCACACAAGCTCTGGCATCTTATTTAAGCAGGCCGTGGGAGAGGTTATTCAAGATGAAGTGATGAAGGCTTAGTCCATGAAAGAATGAATGAGCTTCTCTAGTAGCCTGTTCCTGACTCCAAGAGTATCTGTGCACTCTTTGCACCCTGCGCACTGCCTCATTCAACTTTCCTGGAAAATAAAATCAACAGGTTTTCTGTACAATGCTTGCTTCTTAATTGTTATTTTCTAAAATTTGGTAGTTTAGAATGTCCGCGTAGGTGATGGCCGCACCTATAGCAAGCATCCGAATGAGACATTGGTCCAGCCAAACTGTCTGTGCCTGCTCTCTTCACGATGCACACCAGTCACATCCATCCTAAAGCAATCTGCACCATTCGCAGGAATGACCAAAATGAGACCAGTCAAGCTGCCGTCCAATTTCATGCCAAGGGACAGAATCTCAGTGTCATTTGTAGTTGCAGTGAAATCTGGCATAGAGCATATTTAGCCTTTCATCTTGTTCAACAGTTCAGTGCCATTTCTTTCAACACAGCTTCATGAGGATAGAAGCATAGGAAGATTAGCACTTCCGGATAAATAGAAAAGAAAAAATAAAACACTGGACCAATACAGATTGCTACTTCGAATGCTTTCAGTCCCGCTGGTCAGAGATGAACTCAAATCCGGCACCCACCATGCAAAAATCTCCAGGAGTGCTTTAAAAGGGAAGGCCCTCTCCTGCTCATTAATATTTAATAGCTTTGAAAAATGGTGGGCTGGTTTGCCCGCTGGAAGGACTTACATGTTTTGAATGCCGTCAATACCCACAGGCTCGAAGCTGCACTGTGCTGTATAAACAAAGGCCTTGATCACCATTTATTTCTGAAGTTATGAGGCACGTATGCATGTTACCAGAGGCATTTTGTTCTCATGATCACGCCTGTGCAAGTCTGTGGTTTCTGCCCTCTGGGATGACAACTGCCTTTTCCTATTTTTTTTTTTTTTTTGGAGTTGGAGTCTAACTCTATCGCCCAGGCTGAAGGGCAGTGGCATGCTCATGGCTACTGCAGCCTCGACCTGCTGGGCTCCGGCGATCCTTTTGCCTCAGTCTTCCAAGCACCAGAACCACAGGCGTGTACTACCACGCCTGGCTAATTTTTGATTTATTGTAGAGATGAGGTCTCACCAAGTTGCCCAGGCTGGTCTCGAACCCGCAGGCTCAGGCAATCCACTTGCCTCGGACTTCCAAAATGCTGAGATGACAGGCTGAGCCACCAAGCTGGGTCTGTCTTTTCCTTTTCTTTGTTTTCCTCCTTTATGTCAATAGCTTTAGGGGTTACAGACAACTTTCAGTCTCGTGGGGACATTAAACAGTGGTGAAGAAGTCTGGGCCTTACGTGTACCACCACCCCCACCTGCACACATGGGACCCGATAGGTGGTTTTCTGTTTCTGCCCCTTCTGAGTCTCCAGTGTCAATCATCCCATTCCATATGCCTTTGTTCACCTTTAATTTAGCTCCCACTTATAAGTGAGAACACACGGTGGTTGGCTTTCTGTTCCTTCATTAGTTCACTCAGGACGATGCTCTCCAATTCCATCCAAGTTGCTGCAAAAGACATGATTTCACTCTTTTTGATGGCTGCATAGTATTCCATGGTGTGTATATATCACGTTTTCATTATCCACTGACTGATGGGAACGTAGATGGATTCTACACCTTTGCAATTGTGGACCGTGAGGCCGCCTTCGCTGATCACACCCACCCTCTCCCTGCCTCCCAGCACCTCCTCACCTGGAGAAAGGCCTGCACCTCACACATTGACACATGGAAGCAGGTGCTGCCAGTTTTCCCCCAAGTGTGCCTTGGCCCATTGCTTGATCTTAATGGAAAATGAAGCTGTCAGGAGCTGAATTCATCCCACCCCAAATTCGCAGGCTGGGGTGCTAACCCTCCATGTGACTCTTTGGAAATAGGACCTGTAAGGAGGTAATGAAGGTCAAACGAGGTCATAAGGGTGAGACCTGGATGATAGGATTGGTGTCCTTCTAAGAAGAGGAAAAGACACAAGGAGCGTGAGGACACAGTGACAAAACTGCAGGTCGTGAAGAAAAGCCTCACCAGAAGCAGACCTGGCTGGACCCTGATCTTGGACTCCCTGCCTCCAGAACCGTGAGAAAATGCATTTAAGTTATGAGAGGCCTTGTCTGCGGAGTTTTGTGATGGCAGCCTGAGCCCAGAGCTACGAAAGCCGAAGCAGACTTACTGTCATGCCCACAGCCCACCTGGGACCATTCACTCCATGCTCCCCAAACTCCTGTCAGAGGCTTCAATTGCCCATCAGAAATTATTCAGTCCCTTATAATAGCACACTTATTTTAATAGCTAGTGTAACCTTGCACCTGGCTGGTACACGCAAACAACTTTTTATTGTGGCAAAATAAATATAACATAAAATGTACCATGTGGACCGTGTTTAAGTGTATCATTTGGTGGCCTTGAGTTCATTCATGTTATTGACCAACCATCACCATCATCTATCTCCAGAACTTTCTCGTCTTCCAAACTGAAACTCTGTCCCCACCAAACCATAACGCTCCACCCTCCCCTCTTCCCAGCTCCCAGTCACCATCATCCCACTCTCTGTCTCTGTGAATTTGGCCACTCTAGGGACTTCACAAAAATGAAATTATAAGGATCGGACCTGGTGACTCATGCCTGTAATCCCAGCACTTTAGGAGGCCGAGGCAGGAGGAGTACTTGAACCCAGGAGTTCGAGACCAGTCTGGACAACATAGCAAGACCTTGTCTCTATAAAAAGAAAAGAAATTACTAGTAGGGAGTGGTGGTACATGGCTGGGGTCTCCAACTTCTCAAGAAGCTAAGGAGGGAGAATCTCTTGAACCCAGGAGGTCGAGGCTGCGGTGAGCTACGATTGTGCAGCACCGCACTCCAGCTTGGGTGACAAAGTGAGATTCCAGCTCAAAAAACAAAAAATGGAATTACATGATATCTGTCTTTTTGTTTCTGGCTTGCTTTATTTAACATAACATCTTCAACTTTCATTCATGTTGTGACATGTATCAGAATGTTTTCCCCTTTTAAAACCGAATAATATGTGTATGTGTGCCTATAAAACATCGTCCATTCAGCAAATCGCTTTACATGTTAACTCCCTCCTCTTATTTAGATAGCTTCTTTGCTAGGTTACTTTTTTGTTTTTTCTCGTTCTTGAAATTCTTCTTTGTCACAGGGGTTCACACCCCCAGGGAGGTTCTGCACGCCTTCCCCCAGCCCCCCACCCACCCCCAGCACATTTCACAAGGTCTGGAGACAGTTTTGCCCTCACAGCCGGGGCTGCTCCTGACATCTAGCGGGTAGAGCCCAGAGATGCTGGGAATCATCCCATAATGCCCAGGATGGCCCCACAGGAGGGGATCATCCAGCCTAACATGTCAGTCACACGGAGGCTGGGAAGTCTTGGTGTAGAATGTCAGCATCTAAAACAAGAGCCGCCAGTGCGTTTCTTTACTTCATTATTCCACAGACCCTTCTAAATACTCCACAGGAGCTAAGAAATAACACATCCACCCTCTGACCCATCTCAGCCTCCACTTCCATCCTGCCTCCACTTCCATCGACTTGCACCTCTGTGTCTTCTTTGCCCCTTCCTGTCACCTGACCACTCCTCATTCTCTAGCCCCAAGTTCATAACCTTGAACATCAACGCTTGTCCAGGTTAGTCTGAGTGGTTGGCTCCTGGCACCTCTGCTAAGACAGGCTTCCCTCTCCCTACCCCCAGCTTGAGCCAGGTCTATAAGGGCAGCACTGAGCTTTCCGGTGTCCTTCTGTTTTCTCCCATGGCAGCAGCTGGGCTCCACAGCTTGGTCCCACACAAAGCCACCTGACCCCTGTCAACGTATGTCCTCTAGTTTAATGAACCTTGCAGAGGTTAAGAAAGGGGAGACCTGTGCTCACTCTCCTTCCTTTCTACATAACTGTGGGCTTTATCGCATGTCATTTCTTTATGATTTCAGTGACTTCTTTTTTTGTCTACATAGACACACAGAGCAATAGCCCTGCAGATAGAGGCCTCTTTTTTTCCTTCTCTTTCTTTCTTTTTTTCTTTCTTTCTTTCTTTCTTTCTTTCTTTCTGTCACCCAGGCTAGAGTGCAGGGCAAAATCATAGCTCACCGAAGTTTCAACCTCCTGGGCTCAGGCAATCCTCTTGCCTCTGCCTCCCAATTACAGCTAACACGCATGACTAATTTTTTTATTTGTATTGTTTTCTATTTTGTAGAGACAAGGTCTCGCTATTTTGCCCAGGCTGGTCTTGAACTCCTGGGTGCAAGCAATCCTCCCATCTTGGCCTCCCAGAGTGCTGGAATTACAGATACAACCATGGGACCCAGTCTTTCTCATTCTTTTCGCTGCCTAATGTCTCTACTATCTCTACTTATTAATAGCCAGGTCTAGGTGGCACACAATTCTTGACTTCCTGGCTAGCTCAGCCTGGCTTCTGTCTCCACCGCTAGAGAAACACTACACCAAGGAGTATCAGTGGATTCCTCACTTCCAAATTATGTGTTTATTCTGTATTCACAGTGACCTCTCAGCACTCGACATAGATGCCTATTTTTTTCATTTTAAAATTTCAAGTTGCTTATAGCCCTGCATTACCCTGCGTCCAGTTTTAACCTCCTTGGTTCTTCATCCTCTGTCTCTCCATTGGCTTTTCTTCTGCTTCTTCCCTGTCACTTCCTCTTAGATAGTGACGTCCCCCAATCTAATTCATTTACCTTATACTGGTTGCTTCTTATATTTTCTTCATTAAAAAAAAAACCACCCACTAACCATCCTCTTACCTGAGAACATTAGGAGAAAAAAAGTCCCAGTTTTATTTGTTTATGAACTTAAATTTAATCTAACCACCTTAAGGCAAATATCTCCTCTGTTTCCTTACTGGTTATGTCATCATCATTCTCGCCATCTTCCATCCTAGGAACTCTTGTCACCTTCGTATTCCTTAGGACCAAAAGTCACCAAACCTCATCTATTCTTTTTTTTTTTTCTCTATGTCAGAGTCTCTGTCACCCAGACTGGAGGGCAGTGGCACTCTTACAGCTACCGCAGCCTTGACCTGCTGGGCTCAAGTGATCCTTCTGCCCTTGGCCTTCCAAGCAGCTGGAACCACAGGTGTACACCACCACGCTTGGTTATTTTTTATTCATTTGTTTGTTTGTTTGTTCATTTATTTATTCATTTATTTATTGTAGAGATGAGGTCTCGCCAAGTTGCCCAGGCTGGTCTCGATCCCCTGGGCTCAGGGAATCCTCTTGCCCCTGCCTCCCAAAGTGCTGGGATTACAGGTGTGAGCCACTGCGCCCAGCTTGTCTACTCTTATTTTTGTATGTGTGTATCTCCCATATGCATCACTTTTTTTCAATCTCAGCACTACCTCCGTAGTCTAGACCTTTCCCCTCATAAGACACGTCGTCCCTCTTGACTCGTTTCCATGCTACCTTTTTTCTTCTACCAATAAATTTCACACAGTCTTGCTCATTTCACACTCTTCATGTGCTGCTTTACTTATCATATATTTTTGCCACTGTCCGGTTAGCTCCAAGACAGCTCGGGTGAGGAAGAGTATTCATCAGGCCTAAGCATCTAGCAATGAAACTATGATGTACTTTTGACTGTTCTAGCAACAGGCAGTTGGAAATAAGCATCCAGAGAGGTGAGTGGCCAGGAGAAGATTGTTTGACAGAGGTCAAGGTCATAAAAAAGCCAGGGACTGTCACGATGGTCAATGTGGCAAGAACAGGGGACTGGCCCAGGATATATCACTGCAGATTCAAGCCCAAGGGCAGGGAGCCTTGGAGAGACACCAAAGCAGATGCTGAGGACTGGGTTATGGTGGATTTGGACCTGTTGGCAGAAAACCTAAACTCTGGAGAGACCGAGTTATGCAAGGGTCAGCCTAGAAAGCAGGAAACACAACACCCTGCGGGGAGTTGATTGCCAACCTCAGAGCAGGGCCTGGAGCTAGAAGACTGAACGATGTGCAAAAGCATCACAAAATCAGTATTCCTTGCAACCCTCCTGCCTGATGCCAGGTGGGGCAGGGCTGATTCTAGACATGAGCCCCCAGCTGTCATCGTGAGATAGCTGTCATCATCTCGAAAGAAGTGGGAAACCAAACTCCACTCAAAAACCTTCAGCGTCGACCCCTTTCCTGTAGGATAACATCTAAATTCCTTCGTGTTTCCAAAGGGACACCCCAGAGTATAAACTTCTGTGGGATTCTAACTGCTCCCTTCACAGATTCCAACTGTTTGAACTCACCTCCTGAGACCCCAAGTACATCTTTTAACCTTCCCATAATCCGCACCCTTTCTCAGACCTAGCCCTATGCCACCAACCAGCAAAAATCCATTTCTCCACCACTTCCCCAATGAGATTTTTCTTGATCAAACATTGCCCATTATCTCTCCCTCATCCGGACTCCCAAAGAAGCTATTGTCTAAATAATTTATTTCTCAGTTAATCATGCATGTGCTGCATTAAGATAATTGTCAGTCTGTTGTTTGGAGCTTATCTTTAACTTCTCATGTGATTACGTCTGCATTCCCCAATTAGAACCGAAGGCCCTCGAGACCAGGTCTTATTTTTGCCTTTGTGATCTCCTACAACTCTTAAAAGGGGTTGTTTCTGTAACAGATAATTTCTAAATATTTGCGGTTCTGATTTAATTGTCACTATCTCCTTAAAAAGACCAAGACCCAAGGATTACGAGTTTTTTTTTTCCCTGTGTTCATGTCTGTACTCGTACATCTTGTCAGCATTCCTCGTATTTCCAGTCTTCTTCTGATAAAAGCTTTTGCCATAGTAACAGACTTTCCATGTGATGCTCAGGCCTTGGTAATAAGCACAGATGCAGATTTCTTGGCCGAAGTTAAAATGCATACACTGACAATTAAAAAGGCAATATGTTGGGGAAATATACCAAATGATTATTTTTCTTTGTTTTTCCTCTGAGCCTTTATTTAAAGGTCTTTTCCAAAAGATAAATATTGTCACTCATGTACTGTGTATTTCAAATGGCTCGAGGTTTTATGGTTTTGGTTTTCGTGTCTGATGTTTGTTTGTTTGTTTGTTTTTACACAAGTCCAAGCGCTTTGAACAACTGAGTCTCTTAGGTCTGGCAAGAACACCCCACAGCTTGGTAGAAATTTGTATTTCCTTTCTTCAGGATAAGAAGACTGGGATAGAAAGGCGCTCAGGGAGGGAGGGAATTGTAGACGGAAGACAGATGAAATCTGCATTTTTTGGTATGTAATAATCCATGGAGTTGATGTTAGGGCAGCCTCTCCTCTGTCCCCCATCTCCAGAGATTTGATAATTGTCCTGTAGTGTGTTTGCCTAGATAAGCTGGGTGTTGATCACAGGGCTCCTTGGTAGGGAGTGTAAGAAGGTGACCCAGATCTCTGGTGACCTGTCTTCCCTGAGATCCCACTTGCGGTGCAGAAAACCGGGTCCCCTCAAACAGCACAGGGCCCTATTGACTCCCCGCCTGCCTTACCCTCCACCGTGGACAGCAAAGTCTCCGTGCAAAGGTTCTGGAGAGAGCACATCTCGTCACAGTGGTCGGTGCTTTTACCAACGTCACAAGGTCAGCCAAGCTAAGCACTATGACGTTCTCCCAAGAAAGTGTGACTTCCAAAGTCCCAGCTTCCTGGAAGGACTTCATTGTAAAAGGCAGCAGGGGTTCCTCTTGGCTATTGAAAATAAGCTGAGCTCCTTGCTGGAGAAGAAAAACAAGAGCATATTGGTAGATTGATTTCTTTTCATATACTGATTTCCATCCTAAGCAAAAAGTCTGTGCTATTCAGAAGCAGAAGCAGCACTGGGTACCAATTTGCCGTATTTCACTTTCCTGTTTCCAGCGTTCATGTCATATTCGAAACGGATGCTCAGCCTGACAGAGGCAGAGGGGAGACAGCCGACGTCGGGCATTTTTCTCCCATTTTATTATTTTTCACGCTGCCCAGCAATGACTTTTTCTCAGCTCTTTCTATTGTTGAATGAATTTGGATTTTTCTTCTCTGCCAATCTTTCCATTCTTCTTAGCTTCACTGCATTTGGAAATCCTGGGTTTCCAAACAAACTACTCTTTGGAAAAAAGGAAGGCCATGTGGGGTCAAGCAAAAATAAACCCTTTGGGTTTGTTTGTTATGTCAGTGCCTCCGGGGCGCATCCAGCCCACCCCTAGTTTTATGTTTGGGGTCTTCACAGCTGAACTCAGTGCCTTGAGTTCAAGTTGTGCAATAGGTTCTTACCAACACCAAAACAATATTTTTATTTGTTTGTTTTGATCCTGTGGTTTTGATGATGTAATTGCCACCAAGTCAAACACTTCACAACACTCTGTTTACACATTGGCGGACCCGGTCCAAGTCTCTGTAAATGAGTCTGGGTCAGCCCTCCCAGATCAGAAAATGAGATGCACCTCCCCCCCCCAATTTTCTGACATTCTCTGACATTTCTGTCTACGTGAAAGTGATTGCCTAAAGAGGACGACTGCCCTGTCAAAACCTCTACATTATCTCATACAACATGTGAGTTGGTGTCCAACAACTTGCAGAATGCTTTAGCACTAAGATGTTCCTTTTTTTTTTAAAGAAAGATTCATCAAAGACATTAAAAGTAATTGCCAATGTGGCACGTTTTGTTTGACTTAATTTTATGTGATCAATATGTTTCTGGAGAAAATCAATGTATTATCAACTATAAATTTTCCTTGTTGTCTCTACATAGAGGAATATTGATTGTGACAAGAGAGTTGAAACATATTTGCAGGCCTTGCGAAGGTTCTGGAAAGCCTGCCTCCCCATCCCCCGCCACTTTCTTCCCAGTGATTATATCCTCCACTGCCATCCTGGCTTGCCGGGGAGAGAGGCCAGGTATGAAGCCATCCCCTTACACATGGTCGGGCATAAGCATGAATCAGCAAATGGCTTTGTTATGCCAAGTCAGACCATGAGCTGAAGTTAAGACTTTTGAAACAGAAGCCATCACAGTTGATTTCCACCTTTGGAGGCCTGCCAGCTAGCGGAGGTTGGCACTGGGGCTGGGGTGATGTCTGGGGGGGGACAAGTTTTGGGGAACAGCGAGTGGAACCCTGAAATATACCCCAAACAAGCCTCAGGTAAATTTTCCCAAAGTGTCTTAAGACAGGAAGCAATTAAAAAAGAAAAACCTCAGAAAAAAAAAACCCTAAGAAATTTGCTGAGCCCAGTGGCTCACGTCTGTCATCCCAGAACTTTGGGAGGCCGAGGAGAGAGGATTGTCTGAGCCCAGGGGTTCTAGACCAGCCTGGGCAATTCAGTGAGACTTTGTCTCTACAATAAATCAAAAAAATTAGCCGGTCGCAGTAACACATACCTGTGGTTCCAGCTACTTGGAAGGCTGAGGTGGAGGGATCACCTGAGCCCAGCAGGTCAATGTTGCGGTGGCTATGAGCGTGCCACTGCACTCCAGCCTGGGCAACAGAGTGAGACTCTGACTCAAAATTAAATAAATAAATAAATGAAACACTAAGAAAGTAAGTTAAATGAAGAGTGCATTCCCCCAAAGGGCACAGAAAGGAAAAGAATAAGATATTAGAATGCTGGTGGGATCCAGGCCACTCTTCCTCCCTGACTGAGAGTCCTCTCCCTCTATCCTGTGGCCGACAGAGGCGAGAATAAACAGGAACTGTGGGTGAGGCCTGCAGGAGCCGAGGGATCACCTGGCGAAGATGGGGGAAGCCCGCCTTCCAGGACATCTGGAGGGCCCCCGACGGGAGTGGTCTCTGAGCTCAGGACTGGCACTGCCTTCTGCAGCTGGGCAGCGATTTGTCTACTCACCCCAAGGAGGAACTTCCCAGCTCAGAGGTCCCAGCTTCCCCAGAGCCGCCAGCTTTGCATCCAACCTGACGTCACCACCACCATCGTCACCTGTTTGCCTCCTTCAGGTGGACGACGAGAATGCTCCCAACCCTGAAACCAAATACAACATGCTAAATAAACAAGTCAGACCAAGAACAAAATTTTTTTCCCCTTTTTTTTTCCAGTGAGCTGTACAAACAAAACAATGAAAGGCTATTGCTGTTGAAAATGCAGAGGCGAGCCGGGTTCGGTGGTTCAGCCTGTCATCCCGCGCTTTGGGAGGCAGAGATGAGTGGACTGCCTGAGCCCGCGGGTTCGAGACCCGCCTGGGCAACTTGGTGAGACCTCATCTCTACAATAAATCAAAAAATCAGCCGGGCGTGGTAGCGCGCGCCTGTAGTTCCAGCTACTTGGAAAGCTGAGGCGGAAGGATCGCTGGAGCCCAGCAGATCGAGGCTGCAGTGGCCTGGAGCGGCCGCTGCACTCCATTCTGGGCAACAGAGTTAGACTCAAACTCAAAAAAAAAAAAAAAGAAAAGAAAAGAAAATGCAGAGGCGAGTGGGATAGAAAAGACAGCAATCTCCGCTCGGACGTTTATAGACACCTGGCAATCAACACGTCTACAGCAGGGCATACGTCCGCCCTCCTGAAGCCTGGCTTCACTCCGTCCCTGACGTCTCAGCAACGGCGGCACCACCATCTGCCAAATATCTAGAGCCAGCCGCTTGGGAGTTACCCTTCCCCCTCCCCTTGCCCTCACCCTCAAAGCCAGCCCACCCCCAGTCGCCTGTCCATCACCCAGAACGACCACCCTTGTCACAACACCTCCACCTCTCCTGAATTCACGGCCACCCTGTCCTCACAGCTGCCCCCACAGACCATGGACCCCATGGCAGGTGTGCCTGTCTTGTGGCTGGCTGGGTCAGCCCCCTTCACCCCGCTGCCCCCACCCAGGACAGGGCACCGTCCCCACTTATCTGGACATGCATGGAAGCCTGCCTGTCTCTTCCTTTGCTTGCTTGCTTTCTTTCTTTCTTTCTTTCTTTCTTTAATTTCAGCAGCTTTTTAAGGGATAAAAATAGTTTGGGGTTACATGATTGCATTGTAGAGGTCTGGGTTTTAAGTGTCCCCACCATCCCCACCTGTGCACACTGTGCCCAATAGGTGCCTTCTTCTCACTCCCCCCCTGCCCCCCGCTTCTGAGTCTCCAGTGTCCATGGTCCCATTCTCCACGCCTTTGCAGACCCTTCATTGAGCAACTGCTTCGGAGTGAGAACATGCAGTGTTTGGTTTTCGGTCCCTGCCTTAGTTCACTTAGGATAATGCTCTCCCATTCCATCCACGTTGCTGCAAAAGACATTCTCCCATGCTTGTTGATGGATGACTGAATGGTATTCCGTAGTGTGTAGGAACCACATTTTCAGTACCCACTGACTGGTTGGATACTGAAGGTACGTAGGTGGATTCCACATCTTTGCAGTTCAACACTCGGGGGCAGGTGTCTTTTTGATCCAACGACCTCTGTTCCTTTGGGAAGATCCCCAGGAGTTGGAATGCTGGATCAAATGGTGGGTCTACTTTCAGTTCTTCAAGAAATCTCCCTATTGATTTCTATAGAGGTTGTACTAACTTACCCTCTCACCAAGTGTATAAGCATTCCCTTTTCCCTGCATCCGTGCCAGCATCTTTTTTTTTTTTTCAATAATGGCCATTCTGACTGGTGTAAGGTGGCACAGTCCCACTGTGGTGTGAATTTACTTTTCCCTGGCGATTGGTGATATTGAGCATTCCCCTTTGCTTTCTGACTCTGCTTATAGCTCTGCGCCACTCAGCAGCAAACACCTCTTCAAAATGGAAATCAGATCATATGACCCCATTATTTACAAAGCCCTACCTGGTTAGGCACAGTGGCTCACACCTGGAATCAAAGCACTTTGGGCATCCGGGGTGGGAGGATCACTTGAGGTCAGGAGCTCAAGACCAGTCTGGGCAACATACTGAGACCTCATCTCTACAAAAAATTAAGAAATTAGCCAGGCATTGTAGTGTGGGTCTGTAGTCCCAACTACTCAGGAGACTGAGGTGGGAAGATCTCTTGAGCCCAGGAGGCCAAGGCTGCAGTGAGTTATGATGGCACCACAGCACTCCAGGCCAGGCGACAGAGCAGGACCCTGTCTCTAAAAATAATAAGATAAAAAATCCCTTACCTGGTGTCCCGTTGCACACAGAATAAAGTGCAAACTCTTTTGCATGGCCTACAGGGCCCGTCCTGAGCTGGCTGCTTCACTCCTAAATTTGTTCCCTGGAGCAGACACAAAGCACCATGAACTTGATGGCGTCAGCAACAAAAATGTATTCTCTCATGGTTCTGAAGACGGGAAGTCCGGAATCAAGGTGTGTGCAGGGCCATGCTCCCTCTGAAGATTCGGGAGGCAGGGTACTTCCTCGTCTCTTCCAGCTTTCGGTGGCCGTCGGCAATCTGTGTCCTCCCTGGGCTCAGCAGTGCCTCCCTGACATCTCTGCCTCCCTCTTTCTCCTACCTGTGTGTCTTTGTCCAAAAGTCCTTCTTCTTGTAAGGCCACCAGCTATTGGGTTAAAGCCCATTTTCTTCCACTGCTTTATAACCTGATGACATCAGCAGAGACCTTACTTCCAAATAAGAGCACATTCACGTGTTCAAGGTGGGGGGATTTCTGGGGAGAGGTTGTCCTGCCCAGCACAGCTGCCCCATCTCAGAGCTCACGCATGCATGCTCCCCACAATGTTCCCTCCATGCCTGGCTCTACTCCACTGCTGCTAGGGTCTGGCCTCCTTGGGACACCCTAGGGGCCCCGCTGGCAGGGATGCTCTCCCCTGCCACACCTCGTGGCTGGCTCCTTCCCAGCATTTGGGCTTCAATTTCAGTGGCACTTTTTCGGAGAAGACTCCCTGCCCACTGATCTAGAAGAGGCCCGTTTATTTTTAAAAATTGATCTTTTACTTGTAATTTTCTCATATTTTCCCAACTGGAATGGAGTCGCCCTGGGGGCAGATACTCGTCAGTGGTGTTCACGGTGTTACCCTAGCAAGTGACCCAATGGGTGAAGATATCCTTTCCAGATCCATCAATGGTCAAGTAAACAACCAAATATCTTTGCCTGGTTAACCCATTCCTGGAAGAGAGAGAGGGAACAGGCTGCCTCAGTGTCCCTCAGCTTTTTTCATTGTTCCCACTTAAGGATCCTTCGTAGACATTTTTTCTAACTTCATAAGGAGGTTTTTTAGACATTTTTTTTCCTAACTCCTCTCCCAAGAAATTTTAATATCACAGACATACTATCTATCTATGTGTGTTCTGTGATCATTTGAAGTCATAAACTATTGTATAACCTAAGGGTTTTCTTGCCTGCCAAGAATCAATTTTCACCTCCTGGGACGATATCATGCATTTGAAAGTGTATGCTCTACATAATCAATGAGTTCCCCGTTCTGTGCTTAGAAACAGGTGCGTGGAGACCAAACTCTGTCTTTGGAAATTCTGTCTTCTGTTTCCGAGTGAGCAGTTCTTAACATGATCACCCTGATCTTAAAACTTGGCAAGACGTGTGCGTACTTTCCTGTGTACAGAAATGTCGGCCTCTTCCCTTGGAGTTCTGAAGGAATTAAAAATGTATTCCTGGCCGGACATATCTTCCCTGCCTTTGACTTTAGCTGGAACTTGAACTAGAAAAGTGAGAAGGAGAAGAACATGCAAGGATGTCATTAGGCAGGTACCAAGCGGCAAGAACTGCCTGAGGCATTTTACATCATGAGTCAGCAAAGAGAATTCACTTAGTAATACCTCGATAAAGGATATGTAAATATACCAGGTGTAATGAGTTAATAAATAAAACGCATACTAATAATGTCTTCTGCAGCAACGTGGATAGAATTGGAGAACATCACCCTAAGTGAAATAACTCGGGAATGGACAATTACCACACGTTCTCCCTTATAAGTGGGAGCGCAACTAAGGGTCGCTAAGGGTCTGCAAAGGCATAGAGAATGGTATAATGGACATTGGTGACTAAGGGGCGGGGGAAAGGGAAAGAGGGGTAAAAACTACACAATGGAATACTATTCATTCATCAAAAAAATGAAATATTAGCTTTTGCAGCAACTCAGATGGAATTGGTGAATGCCATCCTAAGTGAACTAATGCAGGAATAGAAAACCAAACACTACATGTTCTCACTCATAAGTGGGAGATAAATTAAGGATCTTCAAAGACGTATAGTGTGGCATACTGGACACAGGAGACTCGGAAGAGGGAGAGTGGTAATGGGGGTGTCCAAAAAATCATCTATCGGATACAATGTGCACAGGTGGAGTGGTGAGTGCCCTTGAAGCCCAGACTTCTTGGGCTCCATAGTAAGCAACCCTGTAGCTGAGAACCGTTGGTACCCACAAAGCTACGGAAATTTTAAAGAATAAAAATTTTAAAAATACACATAATGTTCAATACGGACCCACAGTTTCTCACCCTCAATGCCAGAAGCTTCCTGGCCTTTCTGTAGAGGAAGCAGGTCCCACTCAGCTTGTCTCCAGGAAGTAGACAGCTCGTCCAGGAATTGGGTGTCTTCCCTATGGATGTGCACATTTGTCTGTCCTCAGTGGCTGTCTCTGCTCTGTGCTTGGCTCCAGAGTCTGAGCGTGGGCCAGATGCCAGACCACCAGCAGGCTGAAATGACAAGCCTATGTCCAGTCACAGCTACGTGGATGGCGTTTGATCATTTGTCAAAGACTGTCTGTCTCTTGCAGGTCACAGGCGTGGTTCTCACAGCTCCTCTTTCCACAAGGGGTGAAAGGACATGCCCTCTCACCTTGTGCTAAGTAGAACTTGGACAAAGAGGCTTGGCATGGCATTGTCTCCTTGGTCCACTCTTCCCAGGAGACCCTGCAGGTACAGATGAGACTCTCGGGTTCTGCTCTGTCTCCTGGCAACCAGCACTTCTCCCCAAGGTGAAGCATGGGCTGTGTGGGGTGGTGCCGCTCACAGGCATGTTCCCTCAGGGAAACCTGGAACCCTCTTGGGGCACCACAGCCCAATCCCGTTTTGGCTGGCCCATCACAGCCAGCAGATTTGGGGTTTCATATTCTCTCGACATAATGATGCAAACCAGCCAGAGTGGCAGATTCACTACTCACATGGTCTCTGTTTATTTGGGATGCATTCATTCATTTTATTTATTTATTTTACAGACAGGGTCTCGCTCTGTCATCCAGGCTGGAGTACAGTGGTAATATCACAGCTCACTGCAGCCTTGAACTCCTGGGCTCAAGCGATCCTCCTGTCTCAGCCTCTCAAAGTGCTGGAATTTCAGGCATGAGCCACTGCACTCAGCCTAGATGCATGCAAACACTCGTGAGCTGATTCTGACAAGGATGACTGGATCTCCCTGCATGAGACGTCTGCAACATTGGGCTTTCTGTCATTCATTGACAGGCGCAAACCCAGCCAACCAGGCAACCCCTATTCTGACACTTGGTCACAAGAAAGGAGGTAGAGGCCGGGCTCAGTGGCTCAGCCTGTAATCCCAGCACTTTGGGAGGCCGAGGCAAGTGGATTTCCTGAGCCCGCGGGTTCGAGACCAGCGCGGGCAACTTGGCAAGACCTTGTCTCTATAATAAAATAAAAAACAGCTGGGTGTGGTAACACACATCTGCAGTTCTGGCTACTCAGAAGACTGAGGTGGAAGGATTGCCGGAGCCTAGCACGTCAACCCTGGGGTGGCCATGAGCATGCGTGCCACTGCACTCCAGCGTGGATGAAGGGGTGAGAGACTCCTCAAAAAAGAAAAAAAAAGAAAAAAGAAGGAAGGCAGAGAGAGGCCTTGACTATAGCTGCAGACTCAAATTGGAGTCCAGACCCTCCTACTGGCTGCTGACCTCCAGTAATGTCTCACTTGGCCTGTTTCCATCATCAACCACAGAGTTGTGTTTGCAGTAGCTGTCCAATAAATGCTTGCTGGGGAAAAAAAATGAATGAATGATACTCTCAAACCCACACTATGACTTTCCCTAGAGACCTCAGGTCTGACAGTTTCTACCTTTTTACAAGAAATGGAAATAGAAACATTTGCTAGGAGTGACGACTCGGGGTTAAGACATATACTCTCGGGCTCTCATTGCAGTCTTGTAGCTGGGCTCAATGGCTCAGCCTGTAATCCTGCGCTTTGGGAGGCCGAGGTGAGTGAATTGCCTGAGCCCGTGGGTTGGAGACCCGCCTGGGCAACTTGGCAAGACCTCATCTCTACAATAAATCAAAAAATTAGCCGGGCGTGGTAGCGCGCACCTGTAGTTCCAGCTACTTGGAAGGCTGAGGCGGAAGGATCGCCAGAGCCCAGCAGGTGGAGGGAGAATGGAGAAAGAAAAAAATCAGCCGGGCCTGGTGGCTCAGCCTGTAATCCCATACTTTGGGAGGCCAAGGTGAGTGGATTGCCTGAGTCCGTGGGTTCGAGACCCGCCCGGGCAACTTAGCGAGACCTCATCTCTACAATAAATCAAAAAATTAGCCGGGTGTGGTAGCGCGTGCCTGTAGTTCCAGCAACTTGGAAGGCTGAGACGGAAGGATCGCCGGAGCCCAGCAGGTCGAGGCTGCGGTGGCCGGGAGCGGCCACTGCACTCCAGTCTGGGCTACAGAGTGAGACTCCAACTCAAAGAAAAAAAGAAAAAAAAAGAAAGAAAAAGGTAGACACACACTACACCCCATGCACATGAGATAAGGGAGATTTTTAGAGCTTTACTCATTCCTTTACTCGGGAACTATTTCGGGGACATCATTTGCCAGGCTGGGCATAAAAAGCAGGGACCACAGAGGTGAGCCAGGCAGGCAGGCAGGGTTCAAGGTGTCCTTGGAGTGGATCAGTTCCAAGTCGGCAGGGTCCCAGGGATGGGGCGGGGACTTAGAAGAGTCTTACCTTCCATGATTTGAGGAGTGGGCTTTCTGTAGGAGGAAGGGGGAATACCATGAGCCTGTTTTCAATTCAATACACCACCCTGGCGTCACTGGGAGAATGTACCAGGGCTGGGGACATCCTGAGGCCAGACGTGAGGGCAACAATGCTGGAGTGTAAGGTGATCAAGAGTTGGTGTCTAGTGGGAAAAACTGGAACAGGACATGTGGCACTGCTGGGACAGAAAAGTCAGGATACACAGATGGTTTGACGTAGGAAAAGCATAAAGAGATCTCAGTTTTGTGATTTGTTTTCCTAACAGCAAATCGATATGGAATAGGGTTTTAAAAAATAAGGAAAAATGTTTTATATTTACAACAAAGTTAAC